>JAUELF010271802.1:0-10825 GCA_031471495.1 Clinocardium nuttallii | reverse complement strand
TCACCTGAATTGATAGAGAAAATTGAGTGTCACCTGAATGGATAGAGGTGGCTGAGTGTCACCTGAACGGATAGAGGTGGTTGAGTGTCACCTGAATGTATAGAGGTGGTTGAGTGTCATCTGAATGGATAGAGGTCGTTGAGTGTCACCTGTAGTTGGGTGTCACCTGAATGGATAGAGGTCGTTGGGTGTCACCTGAATGGATAGAGGTCGTTGAGTGTCACCTGTAGTTGGGTGTCACCTGTGGCTGGGTGTCACCTGTATGTATAGAGGTGGTTGAGTGTCACCTGAATGTATAGAGGTGGTTGAGTGTCACCTGAATGTATAGAGGTGGTTGAGTGTCACCTGTAGTTGGGTGTCACCTGAATGGATAGAGGTCGTTGAGTGTCACCTGTAGTTGGGTGTCACCTGTATTATAGAGGTGGTTGAGTGTCACCTGAATGGATAGATGTGGTTGAGTGTCACCTGAATGGATAGAGGTCGTTGAGTGTCACCTGTAGTTGGGTGTCACCTGAATGTATAGAGGTGGTTGAGTGTCACCTGTATGTATAGAGGTGGTTGAGTGTCACCTGTAGTTGGGTGTCACCTGAATGGATAGAGGTGGTTGAGTGTCACCTGAATGGATAGATGTGGTTGAGTGTCACCTGTATGTATAGAGGTGGTTGAGTGTCACTTGCATGGATAGAGATGGTTGAGTGTCACCTGAATGGATAGAGGTGGCTGAGTGTCAGTTGAATGGATAGAGGTGGTTGAGTGTCACCTGAATGGATAGAGGTGGTTGAGTGTCACCTGTAGTTGGGTGTCACCTGAATGGATAGAGGTGGTTGAGTGTCACCTGAATGGAGAGAGGTGGTTGAGTGTCACCTGAATGGATAGAGGTGGTTGGGTGTCACATGTATAGAGGTGGTTGAGTGTCACCTGAATGGATAGAGGTGGTTGAGTGTCACCTGAATGGAGAGAGGTGGTTGAGTGTCACATGAATGGATATAGGTGGTTGGTATCACATGTATAGAGGTGGTTGAGTGTCACCTGAATGGATAGAGGTGGTTGGGTGTCACCTGAATGTATAGAGGTGATTGAGTGCCACCTGAATGGATAGAGGTGGTTGAGTGTCACTTGAATGGATAGAGGTGGTTGAGTGTCACCTGAATGGACAGAGGTGGTTGAGTGTCACCTGAATGGATAGAGGTGGCTGGGTGTCACCTGAATGGATAGAGGTGGTTGAGTGTCATCTGTAGTTGGGTGTCACCTGAATGGATAGAGGTGGTTGAGTGTCACCTGAATGGATAGAGGTCGTTGAGTGTCACCTGCATGGATAGGTGTCAACATTAATAGTTTGCCCACATTCCATGATGCTTAATTGTAATAGTTCGTTGACTTGGTTTAACCCATTTAACTCTTCAGCTACGGATCAGATCGAATCCGGGATCCCGCATTTCAATCACTCGGCCATTGTTGATTCAAGTTAGCCCTCTTTTCACTTTGAAAGAGTCCACCGAAAAGGAATATCGGGAAATTGGATAGGTTGTGATATTCATTTACTGGGATCGAACATGGTGTTGTGCTCCAGGAAACTCTGGCTGAAGGTATTTATTACAAATTAGCCGAATTACGAGAAAACCAACTTTGTGGACTCTGCATAACGTATGAATCCGGGTCAGCATAAGCATGCCGCGTTGAGTTTCTGTTTCATGAATAATTACACTATACCTCTATCTCCCTGAGACTGAATGTGTCGGCCCTGGTTAGCATGTGCGAACTGCGCAGGCTGATCTGGATCGATACATTACGCAGAGTCTGATAATGTGGTTATCTCGTGGAACGGCTCAAATGTAGATGAAATCATTGTGAGCATTATTGGCACCTGATACTGATTATACCCCGACGTTCACAAGTAAATTGAAAGCCATTGTTTCTAATTTGCGGACAGTGCATATTCAGATTAGACTACATTGATGTGCATGCTAAACTGGATATACAACGTTTGCTAATGACCTATTGGTGTTGTCCTAGAGCACCGCCTAAATATTCAATATTCCAAAATATTAACTAGTTTCACGATAAAATATTTTAATCAATATTTAACGTATTTCTTAAAACACCAACACTAACTAAATTCAAAATACGAACATGAAAACGAGTTCAACTCAAAAGTCTTTAAAATCATAATTCAACTTTCATTTCTTGAAACACGAAAACAATTTCAACTTTCATTTCTTGAAACACGAAAACTAACTAAATTCAAAACACACACATGTAAACTAGTTCAAATGAAACTTCATTTCTCGTAACATGGAAATACTAAATAGTGGTTCTTCAGGAAAGCCAACCATATGGTATTTGCGGTCCAGATCAAATTGCGCATTAACGCCGTAAGATCTGTATTTTAAATTGTTTATCAATTCGTCACAGAAATATTCAAGAACATTCTTGCAAACCATGTACATTTGGATCATGAACACGCAAGCAGTCAACTATGTATCTTAATTTCGTGACTTAAAACAAATATCCGATGAAATGTTTTCCTTTGGCTATGTTAATTTCAAATACATCCAATAATATTACTGAATTAACACTTTCCTACATACAACAAACTTTGGAAATATATAAGCAAAATAATCTCAAAGTATAATTGTTTGAATACAAGTTAAAAATACTGTGACAAGTAGAACAATTGCTCTCTGTTTGAATACAAGTTAAACATACTGTGGCAAGTAGAACAATTGCTCTCTGTTTGCCACAATGAAATACTGTGACAAGTAGAACAATTGCTCTCTGTTTGCCACAATGTTGTATGCTGCAGATCTGTCAGTAAGCGTCTTTATGTTGAAAAAGGTTTAAAACACAAGTCTGACTAGTTGAAGCGTGAATAACGAATTCTCAATTTTTCGTGCGCACAAGAAATTACTTCGAATGGTATTCACATTCAGACATATCACACAGGGGTACTACAATACATTCAGAGGAGCTATAGTTCTAGTTTTACACCAGGAGTTATATTATTTGATTTGACAAAATGTTGTTCGACAGTGTATACTCTTTGGAGAATGTGTGCACGTACAGGCTCATCTGTATCTTCACGTAAGCAGATGCAAACATTCACTAAACCACACGAAGCGGTTCATATAATACATGTATGTCGTGCATTTACATGTACCGGTAATGTTTGATCTGTTTCCCTTCTTGACTTGCTGTCAGAATGAAGGAGTCCATGTCATCATTTAAAGTCAGTATTAATGGCAAGACAAGCTTGTCTTCAGCACCAAGAATCTCTCGGACGAAAACACCAGATTTATCCATTTGTTCCACCGTTGAACTACCAAACCAACAAACATATACATTATGGTCGGAATCACACCCGATTCCCCAGGGACCTTTGCCGTTCGGAGATGTGTACACGAACACCTGCTCGCCTTTCATATTTATTGCAACCACCTTTTGTGTGTCGTGGCATGAAATGTATATGTGTCCAAGATCTTTATTGTAAGCCATGCAATAGGCAGCCTTAATGTCAGACTTAGTAGTTCCGTTTACAGGTATGGACCGAACTTCTTTATTTCCACCTAATCTGTATTGCATTATCTGACCCTTATCGCGCAACAGCACCATTAATACACTGTCTGTCTTATCATAGATTAGTCCATAACACTTCCCCTCCACATTTAGTTCTCCGATTTGTTCTAGGCTTGTTGGTCTCACTTTTATTAACCTTACTTTTTTCTCGTCTGGAAAAGACACAGCCACAGTTGACTTGTCAATCTTTGTCGTTTGCCATGCGGCTGTTGGAAATGATGCCCTAGCCGTTGCTACTTGGTTGTGTATATCTATCATAGAAATTCTCTTCTTGTCCCGCTCCGCAATTAGTATAACCACTTCAGATATCCACTCACAGCCATCTATATTGCCTTTATTATCAAAGCACATTTCAGATTTAAGAACAGGGGTTCGTTCGTAGAGTGGTTTTAGTCCTGGATATGTTGGCACCTCTTTACCACTGTCTCTCATCAAAACATCTACGCTGTTGGCCAACTTGTACATCTTAGCCGACATGTCAGGCAATCCAGGTAAGTCCATTTCTCCCATTCGAATTCCTTTAAATGCTCTACAAACCTTGCCTTCCACCTGCTCTAAACATTCTTTCATTTTTAACATAGAGAAATGGCATTGCAGCTTGTCACCATGTGTTTGTGCAGTGTCCATAAATTCCTTTGATTGTGCAACTCTCTCTTTTAAGGCATTCAGTTCATCAGTTCTTTCCATTATCATTAAAGACGTTTCCTTTTCATTGTATCTTAATTGTTCTGTTAATCGACGTTCAAGAGCCTCGACGTAATCATTCAGAAGCTGTGTAATAGCTTGCACGTCTGATTTAACCCGTTTGCTGGATTCCTTCAACATTCTCTCCCGGCGCTGCTCCAATTCCAACAAGATATCACACCCATTCGTTACGTCATTCGCCATATTATGCACTTCCTCTTTCAATTCATCGACTGTTGATTCTATTTTCTCTTGAACTGATATAAGCTGGTCACATTTCCTATGATGTACGATAGCACAATCTGAGCAGCAATACTCATTGTGTTCGATACAGACCATCTTTACCTCAACTTCCGGATGTTTGGAACACATCGTTAGAGCTTTCAGCTTGCCAAGGTCTGGTTGGTCCCCAGCGGCGGTTTTTCTGGAAGTGTCCACTTCAGGTTGATAGCCACTTATATGTTTGAGATCACAAAAACTATGTGACGACAAAGAATTGTTTACTACGTGTATTTCCCTACAGTCACGACACAGGTTCTCGTCACAGTCTTCACATCGTACTTCAGCTTCCGATTCCGTCTCACTTCGGCTGCAGTTTCCACAATAAACAGTTAAAACAGCTATAGATGCCATGTTTTCTGTTACGCTATCCAAAATCGAAACTAGAGCGAAGTTAATCGGAAACTTACTCATCCACGTGTTCAGATCTGGGTTACCGGGAGGCTGTGCTATAAATACACGACAGCAAGGACAGTTAAATCCTTTTGATGGCGAAGAAGTATTCCGTATCACGTTGTCGATGTATTCGTACAAACAATGGTTACAGAAAGAATGCAAGCACGGGAGACATCTCGGCTTCGCGTATTGTTCTAAACAAATGGAACACGTTAAACTGTATTCACTAACACTCACCGACTTATCCGCCATTTTAAAGCGTCTGGTTTACACGGAGGTTGTTTACATGATTACGAAGATTGGCGAACGTGCACGAATATGTTTTTGTTTTTTTCATGAATGATTGTTTGTTATCCGAGGTCGGAATGAAACGTAAACTATGCGTCTGCAATTTAAGGACGCGGCCTTGTTGCAATTCAAGAACGGTCTAGTCGTTTATCGCGATAGATTATGCACGTTTATAAAATTTAATATACGACCCATGTTAATTGCACATTCATGCAGTCGTATAGATCTGTATTTACGTTGTGCGCTTCTCATTTATCAATAGTTCGTAAAAGCTCATCGATCAAGTTATAACATCATGATGAAATATTAATGTAAGTACATGCAGCAGCTGTGGTCTAACCCTTCTCCACATACAGGAAATATGAAGCTGACGCCTTTGATATCATCATGGAAAAACTATTGAGATTTTCTACAAATGAAAGAATAGCTATTGATTAAAGTTGAAAACATTTTGGCAAAAAGAGAAATTGCTTATGATGAGCAATTTCCCCTTTTTTCTAAATGTTTTTCAGAAGTCGTCTGCTGCAGAGGCGCCAGAAAGCGTCTGTCGAGGAAAAGGGTTTATATAGTTTCTATCCAACAGCCACGTTAAAGACGATAACGTGTTGTAACAAATTTATAAATGTTCTAAAAAGCACACATGCACGTCCGTGTAATGAGAAAATCAAAGTACTGAAATACGGGGTATGTAACAAACAGTGGAGCGTTTAATTAACTAAATACATGGGGGCAACATGTAGAGTTCATTATTTGTCAAAAGCATAAATAAAAACGTATGAGCTCTTAGTGACCTTGAACATTGACAGCCATGTGGTTTTAAATGTGATACACATTATCATTAAAGTGAATATTTCTACCCGTCGTGTAAGAATAAATACAACACACGCTATGACTAGGGATTAAAGTGAACATTTCTACGCGTTGTGTAAAAATACAACAAACGCTATGACAAGGGGTTTTCTCAAACAAAAAATGGTTTCAAATTAATGTTTATACTTTTAGATATAATTAAGTAACTTTGTGTTATATTATATACTTAAATTTCTAAATTATAATTATGTATACAACTTCATGGATTAAAACTTTACATTGTGAACGTTTACTTTGTATAATGTGCATACTGTTTAGCTTTAACTGATCCCTGGACAATCAGGACAAATCGTCCATTTTGAAAAAACAGAGGGCAGCACAAACAAATTACAATTTCTTGCTTCCTGTAAGCAATATACGGAGGTATTCATAGCTGAATTCCCCGCATAAAAATAACAGCCATGTGTTTGCATACATGAGACTAGATGTCATAATAGAATCGCGTTTAAGGAGAACCAACCTTCTCTTTTGAACCATAATCGTTGAGCCAGTGCATGAGAACATGTGCAAGTCGGCATTTTTAAACGTTGTACCTTCAGATCATCTTATCCACTTGCTCAGTCTGATCAGAATCTCCACAAGTTGGCAGAAACGTCTAAAAAACTTGGTAAGTAATATGTGAACAGTGTTGACATTAATTGGACGGTACGGATGCACAGGCTGATCTTGATCTAAATTTTTCTCAAAAGTCAATTGGATGTTAGCCGGTGAACGGTCTCAGATAAATCTGTGCCACCGCAGAGTTCGATAAGAAACCTTTGATGTTTGTCATCTATTCAAACACGCATCCCTGTAACATCCGGTGGATTGGTAGGGGTTAAGTGCCGGTTTAAACATGCTTTCAGTCACAGTGACCAGTTTACCTACCCACTTGTTTCCTCGTTTTATGACACCACTACTCCACTAAACATTATTTCAAAGGAAAAGGCTGCTTTGCACGTGTATGTTTAGCCCATATGTGGTAGATGCTACGTAAAATATGGGGCTTCTGACAAACAGTGTCCATTGTCATCTTTTCAAACACGCATCCTGCAACATCCGGTGGATTGATAGGGGTTACATTCCGGTTTAAATAGCGACCAGTTTACCTCTACCCACTTGTCTCCCCGTGTTATGACACCAGTAGTCCCCTAAACATTATTTAAAAGGAAACGGCTGCTTTGAACGTGTATTGTTTAGCCCATGTGTGGTAGATGCTGTGTAAAATCTGGGGCTTCTGACAAACAGTGTCCATTGTGATCGGATTGCAAGGATTTGTAGGAAGATCTTATACACTTGTCATAAATGGATTACAAACTGGTTTTCCTGGAAAATGACTTAACTATTAATTCAAGTTTCCAGTTTTAAATGTGTTGCATTAAGATAAAAAGACTTATTAGCTTCCAATCTTCTGAATGTCGGTTTTCGTGTTGTCTAGCTGACACTTACTCATATTAAGACACGCTATCGAAGTAGGCGACAAGCGAATCAGCCGACTGACATTATGATCAACAGTGCATTCGCTTTATATAAACAATCATTGACACCCATTGGACGTCCCCCCTACTCTCTAATGTATTGTGTTAATAACTCCGTCTCCTGCTATAAACACCACTTATCACATAATGTCAGCATCTGTCGGCTAATGTATGTAGTATCATACTGACACACTTAAAGTTAACCTTGAGCGTGACATTTGAGCAGCATACTCTCAGCAGGTTGTTATTATTTTGTTCTTTTGTCTTCTTTCTCTCTCTCAATTTTGTTTTCCATATGAATTATGTATAGTATTCATTTAAACATGTATGATAATGACACATTTAACATGTACTGAGTGTGTGTATTAAACTTTAAAACTCAATGTACTGAGTGTGTGTATTAAACATTTAACATGTGCTGAGTGTGTGTATTAAACTTTAAAACTCAATGTGCTGAGTGTGTGTATTAAACATTTAACATGTGCTGAGTGTGTGTATTAAACTTTAAAACTCAATGTACTGAGTGAGTGTATTAAAGTTTAAAACTCAATGTACTGAGTGTGTGTATTAAACATTTAACATGTACTGAGTGAGTGTATTAAAGTTTAAAACTCAATGTACTGAGTGTGTGTATTAAACATTTAACATGTGCTGAGTGTGTGTATTAAACATTTAACATGTACTGAGTGTGTGTATTAAACATTTAACATGTACTGAGTGTGTGTATTACACATTTAACATGTGCTGAGTGTGTGTATTACACATTTAACATGTACTGAGTGTGTGTATTAAACATTTAACATGTGCTGAGTGTGTGTATTAAACATTTAACATGTGCTGAGTGTGTGTATTACACATTTAACACGTGCTGAGTGTGTGTTTTAAACTTTAAAACTCAATGTGATAAGTTTCTGATTTTCTCGTGGTGCTGTGGTATAAAAGCGTATTATATGTAGGTCATATATATTTTCAGAAAATGACTGGCGTACTTTCGTTTTTTTAAACCTTTATTCATTCCCTTGATATAAGCAGGTTTTCATTTCTCCGTAGCAGACGATCTTTTGATAACATTAGTTGAAAAGAATCAACATATTCATGTGTCTTTACACTTTTTCAAAAAATGACTTACATTTTATCCAGCTTTGTTTTCAGGACAGGGAGTCGAAGTTATTCATAAATCCCGGTACCTAGTAGCCTTTAGAGTGTACGAAGGGATCGTATCAGCCACATTCTTTGCACCTTCTCTTTTAACGTTACATTGTTTTTAATTTTGGCACAGATGGTGATATGTTACGTGGATGCCATTGGTCCACACCATAAAGGTCAAAGTCACATTTCAATGTCAACTTTTATTATTCTTTACATTTCTTTATGGTTGGTGTATGTAAAATGCATATATTTATTTTTAAATTCGTTTTAAAAGTATCTAGGCTAAGTCTTGAAATATGTTGTTATTGTCTGATATAGTATGCGTTCTACTGTCTTACTGTTTTGCAAATGAAATAAATGGATTTTTTAGTAATAAACTATTATGGAACAGAAATTGTTGCCACTCAATATATATTCAAAGCACGTCGTTAGTGAGGCTCTGTGTAAGCACACTATATATCGTTGCAATTTAAAAACGACTACTTTTAAATCCCAACTTGGCCATCATTCTTTCTGACATTTGATAATGCAACAAGCGTCTTTCGTCTTCCAAAAATGGGCAAAAAGCAGCCAAGTGCTTGAGACGTTTGTCGTGTTGATAACTGGTGTCGAAAAGCTAGAAAACACATAAAAAGGTGCACTGGCCGCCGCGATACGACTGACCCTAATCAATCAATTAATACAAAATACAGATTTTGTTTATCTGAGTTGGTAAAAGATGACTCATAACGGATAGAGTTAATCTTGCAATTATGTATCTTTGTTGATCAGTGACAAATAATAAAAAGTCATTTTCGAAAGTATTATTTTGACGAACGAGGGGAATTCTCTTGTGAGACTGTTTCGGTGTGCAATAATATATTAGCCTTCCCTTGAGAAAACCAACACTATGGCTTCTGCGTAATGTATCGACCCATATCAGCCTACGCAGTCAGCGCAAATTGATCCGGGCCGACACATTCCGTCTCAGAGGGATAGAGGTAATGGTAATGATTCCTGAAACAGAAAATCAACAGGGGCGAAATCCGGGTAACCCTGCGGACCATGCTTAGGCTGATCCGGTTCGATATTTTACGCAGAGTCCACACTGTTGGTTTTCATGCGGGACGGCTGATCCGGTTCTATATTTTACGCAGAGTCCACACTGTTGGTTTTCATGCGGGACGGCTCATATTGATCTTGAATATGATTCATTTTGCAATTTGATTCCTCAAAGTCTCTTAGGTGTTTTTTTTAATTAAGTTATATACATTTACTTAATATGCTTTATGAAACGACAACAAACAAAAACAAATATATATTGCTCAGAAATTTATATATAATAAAGGTTTCAGCTAAACTTAGTAACACATGCTCATATATAGTTATTATTTTTCCTAATTCAGTTATATTAATTTAATTTACTTTATATGCTTTATGCAACGACACCAAATAATAACACATATATATTGCTCTGACCTCTGCTCATAGATTGGTGTTTTTATAACATATTTGAAAACAGAAACAAAGTTGTACTATGCTCTAGGACGACCACCAATAACGTATTGAAAAACTCTGTAAAGGAAAGTTTGTTAATAAAATATCATTGAAACATTGTTACGAAAGAAAGAAAAAAATGCTCAGAATAATTTACAGTCGTCTGATTCATATGCCCCAACGCGTCTGCATGTGGGGAAAGGTTAAATACTATTTAGGCTTTATTTTTATTTTTATTTTTATTTTTTCGAGATATTTTCTTCTGGCGTTTGCACCGGAATGTGTCACACGCACTGCACTCCTCGCCAGTAGTGTTTATCGTGAAATATTGTGAGTAAAACTTCGGTTTACAAGAGGGCTCGGGTTGCCACTGCGGACACGCCATGCGTGGGCAGACGGATCCAGCTTGTTCTGAAAAAAGACGAAGAAAATAATAAAACTGCTAGAACTTAAATAGGACTTTTTTTGTTTAATAATCTCTGTTAAGTTTATAAGCAATAACCCTTTTCGTACACTCCTACCACAAGTTATAGGTGATAACAGCTAATTATGTAATTAATTATTTGAAACCCTTTCACACATACAGACGCTTTCTGTTGCCTCTGCAGCAGACGACATTTGAAAACATTATGGCAAAATGAGAAATTGTTCAT
>JAUELF010271780.1:0-10826 GCA_031471495.1 Clinocardium nuttallii | reverse complement strand
TGTTGTGTGTTGTACTGGTGTGAGAAAACCAGGAAACACATGAGTAGGTGAACTGGCCGCCGTGATATGACTGAGAACTTATTGAAAACGGCGTTAAACCACAATCAATCAATTTTAACCCTTTCTCACTTAAAACACTTGAAACAAATCTACAGCCGACGAATTTGAAAATCTTTCATTATAGAATAGAGTTGAAAACATTTTTGACAAGAAGAAAATGCTTATCTCGGACAATTTCTCCTTTTTGCCAAAGGAAAAATTGTTTTGTTCATAATTATCAATTAGGTTAAACCCTTTCGCACCTGCAGAAGCATTTGACGCAAAAGCAGCAGACGAATTTTTAAAACATTGTTGCCAAAGTTGAAATCGCTCATGATGAACAATTTCTGACCACAATCTGACCACAATGTTTTCAACTTTATTTAACAATTAAGCTATCTTTAATTGAGATTGTTCAGTTTTATGTCGCAATGTTTTCAAAGTCGTCGGCTGCAGAATTGTTGTAATAAAATACAAAATTTTCCGAAATGAATATCGAAAGTAGGTTTGTATCAACAACGATTGAAAAATTAAAAAAGTTTATCTTAACAATACCCGTTTATCTTAACCCTTTCCCTCATACGACAATTCTGCAACAGACGACTTTGAACATATTTTGTCAAAACATGGAACATCTCCATAATTGAATGGGTATAACCTATGACTAAAAGTGGAAAACATTGGCTCAACAGGAGAAATTGCACGGTTTGTGCAATTTCTTCTTTTGTCACTATGTTTTCAAAAAGCTGTCTGCTGAAGAGGCGCCAGAAAGCGTCTATATGAGGGAAAGGGTTAACCGTTTACCGGAAATCAATAGCGAAAGTAGGCTATCAAGTTTCATGTTTATCACAACTCGTCCTCATCATCGACACATATTACTGAATGTTTAAACAAACGAACCACGTCACACGGAAACTGATCATCGAAGGTTTAAACAAACGAACCACGTCACACGGAAACTGATCATCGAATGTTTAAACAAACGAACCACGTCAAACGGAAACTGATCATCGAAGGTTTAAACAAACGAACCACGTCACACGGAAACTGATCATCGAAGGTTTAAAGTTTTAGGTCGACTCAGATCAGTTGTAGCAAGTGTGGCCAATGTGGATTTCGAGAGTTTATACATGTTTGAAGACTAGATGACACACGAGGGAATTACTGATAAGCCTATTCGGTTGGGCAGACTAAATTGGAAGCCATGAATTGCCAGGTCCTGGACACAAACGACGTGGCTTACAACTATAGGTGTCTTTGGTTTGAATGTGTCGTTCATTCCTTCCGTCGGTTATTTGGCTCTCGTGTCAACAATTCTAGAAAAAAGCCTTTTCAAATTTGGCGACAAGAAAATATTTTCAGCACGGGCCTTGCTTTCAAATACACTTCATGTGAGTCGCATTCTTCATGAATAAACCGCTCTGTGACCAGTCTCTACGAAATCAAACAGAGGGCATTTTCATCAGCCTAAACGACCAGTATTCCATGAAAAATAACAGGTCATGTGCACCTCTTTCTACCATAAACAACCTCAAGTCTTTTGTACCAGTCTAGTTCAGTCATGTTCTACGAAAACAAACAACATGACCTTCGTGACAACCACAGGCTCTTTAAAACCAGTCTAGATGAGTCGTATTGTCGAAAGCCAACCACAAGGTCTTTGAAACCAGTCTAGATGAGTCGTAGTGTACTAAAACAACTACATGACCTTTGCAACTAATCTAGTTTGCGACCAGCCTAGATGAGTTGTATTGTACGAGAACAAATCACAAGGTCTTTGCAACCAGTCTAGATGTGTCGTATTTTACGAGAACCAACCACATGGTCTTCGAAACCAGTCTAGATGTGTCGTATTTACGAGAACCAACCACATGGCTTTTGTTACCATCCTCGATAAGTCGTAGTGTACGTAAACAAACCACAGGGTCTTTGTAGCCAATATAAATGAGTCGTATTGTACGAGAACCAACCACATGACCTTTGTTACCAGCCTAAATGAGCCATTTTGTACGTAAACCAACAACATGGTCTTTGCAACAGTCAAAATGAGTCGTATTGTACGAGAACCCAAACCAGTGTTTTTGTTACAAGCCTAGATCAGTCCTTTTGTTGTACGAGCACAAGCCATAGGGCCTTGTCTACCATCATATATAGTATGTATACAAACCCCATGGTCTTTGCAACCAGTCTAGATGAGTCCTGGTGTACGTAAACCATCCAGCCTAGATGAGTCATATTGTACGTAAACTAACCACGTCGTATTTGCAACATTTCTTTATGTGTGGCATTGTATGTAAACTAACCAGAGTGCCTTTGCAATAAGTCTAGATGGCCTTTGCATCAAATCTAGGTGAATCATGATAACGTAAACCAACAACATGGTCTTTGCAATTAGTCTATATAAGTCTTACTGTTAGTATACCAACAATAGGACATTTGCAGCCTGTCTAGGTGAGTCATGACGACGTACACCAACCAGATGGCCTATGCAACCAGTCTAAACGAGTCATATTGTACGAAACCCAACCACAGGGCATTTGCAACCAGTCTAGAAGTGTTGTATTGTACGAAAGCTAAACAGTCTAGATGAGTAGTAGCATACGAAAACCATCCACAGTGCATTTGTTACCAGCCTAGATGAGTGTATGAAAACCAACCAAAGGGCCTGTGTTACCAGTCAAGATGAGTCCTGTTGTACGAAAACCAACCACATATACATAACCTATATATTTTTAACACTCATATAGACGCCTTTGGTGCAGACAGCTTTTTGAAAAAAAATCTTTCCAATTCTAGTCATAGGTTATACTTTTAATTATAAAGTTTTCTAATTTTTGACAAAGTACTTGTCTGCTGCAAAATTATTGTATGAGGGAAAGGTTAAGTAAGAACATGATTTTGGTGTAGCTACATAGCTTCATTATTATATATGTATTATTTATAATAACTGCACATGTATACATTTCTTTTTTACATTTTAAAAGAAGGACACATTTCCAATCATCTTAAGTGTTACTGTACAAACTGTTTGAAGAACAACATACAGTAAAACCTTGATGGCTTAAACTGGCAGGGCCCACACTAAATAGTTTGACTTGTAGTTCCAGCCTTTCAATTTTCAAAGAAACGACTACTGAGAAGCTGTTTATCCTGACTATGTATACATGTAGTTCTTGTTTTCGAATTTAAAATGCATACATAATAAAATCAGTGTGCGTGTTTTCCTATGTTGTGACTTTGATGACGGGGAAATTAATTACTTACATTACTTACGAAGATGAAAAAGTAATTCACAGTTTTATTTCTATTTTTGAATTATATACATTTACCAAGCAACATTGGCTATTTAATAAAATGTGTGCATTGTTTATATACAAGCCACTTTTAACGGCATACCTTTAAAATCAAGCTCACATCTGGGACTACCAATATGTATTGGTACTCCCTGGTGAGCTCTTATACAGAGTTTAATTTTCTTTCGGCGAAGTTGTTTAACGCCAGTTTTGACCTAGATTTTAAACAAATGATCTAGATTGTAGACCAATCAAAGGTTTATTTAATGCATAATGTCGAAGAAATAAAGGAAATGAAACGTTTCGATTAGTTCATAGTTAAGTTGGCGATCCTACACGAGGCACTAATAAGGTGAGGCTTTAAAACGAAATGTTCTGCATACTAATCTTTAAATGTTTAAAGTGGCATTTCTATCAAGAGGGAAGAAATTCATGTAAACAAATATATCCCCCCCCCCCTAAATGTAAGAAGCTGAAAGTGTTTGGGAGTAACCATAAACATGTTACACAAGAGCACACACTCACGAATTATACTTTTCTCCAATATTTCAGGATTTTAAAAGCGGAGTTTAAAGTTAAGGTTTGATGTCATATGTACACCGTGTTGAGATACAATAGTTTCGGTATCTGGTGTAGTATATATTCAGTTCACTCTATGTATCCGCATAGTTTGATCCGAATGTGTAATGTTCACTTAATAGTTTTTATAATTTGAAAAGAAATTATCATTATCATAAGATCTCGAATTAGAAAGTATGGATGCAGAAGTCAGATATGTCTATAATTCATATACATATTTCACGAGAGGAAATAGACTAAAATAAAAACAAACTTATATAAGGTAATTTCTATATTTCCAAGGATAAAATATCTGCACCATGATACAATAGCAAACTAGCAAATCTTTACAGTAATCTGTACTATCTGTCCATGATAATCGGCTATTATGACGTCTCAGCTCGGTCCGCAGTATCGAGGTTGTTTGGGCAGATAAGCTTGTGTAACGGAAAATCACACAACAATTCTGATCATAGTTATCTTCCGTTTTAATTTTATTACTTGAATTTGGACTGGACAGTCTGCTTGGTTGAAATCTAATTTATATATGGAATTTCTTGTATTTTTATTTTATTTCATGCCGAAAGGCGAAACACGTTTAAAATCAATTAACTGTATATATGATTAATACTATTTAAACGGGATGAAACAATATAAGCACGAAGTCCTCGATGTGAGTTATTGTGATCGCCTTTTGTCGGTCGTCCACCATTTGTCCGTCTTCCACAATTTGCTTGTTAACACTAAAGAGGCAACTATACTCATCCAATATTCATTACACTTATTCAGTTTGTTATCTTAATTGGCCAAATTTGAATATGGACCAAATCGAGTAAAAAAGTACGTTTTAAGTCCAAAATAAAAGGAAATCTTGTTAACACTGAACACGTTGATTTTTCTTTCAGAATATGTGTATTTACGATATATATGATAAGTTTTTAATTGAATTGAACATGTTGAAACTTTGTCAGAATGTTTGTCTTGATCCTAAGTATGCCTTAGCTCGAATATAGTTATTTCCGGTCAAAATGTAGGTCACATGGCTAAGTTTGATGACAATCGTACCCTGATGCTACCTAGGCTAATTCGAACATGGGTCCGCTAATGTTATAGGGGCTTATGTGAGTTCAAAATATATGGCATATATAATATGGACACACATTGTTGAAACAATAAACAATGACCTTTAAAACAAAAACAAACTAAAAGTGTGTGAAGCAACACATACTGCCTGCCAATAACATATACCTTATCAAGGTTTGACTATTTTCTTGTATAACTTGTAAAAACCAAATAAATCAGGAAGGACAAAATATTTTACAAAAAAACGAGCAGCGACCCTTAATTTAAATAATCACTAAATATCTACAATTTATATTGTTTCTTTTTGTACTGCACATAATATGTAGTTCTGAGTTCCCTATACACCAAGTCTTAAACTACTAATACATTGACCATCTTTTGAGACAATAACCTAAACAAAATGAAAAAAAGAGTTAACCCCTAAAAAACCAGCTCAGATTTGTGTTCAGATTATTGTATCGATCTCCTGATCCCAGTGTGACGACTTTGAAATGGATCCGCGAAACAGAAACACAATTTTGACCCATTAATAAAAACCATAACGGACAGAAGGACGGATGGATGAACACAAAGACGGACGTAAGTCTAAGAGAGTACTTGTGGGGATATTTTCTTTGATGTTTACTTGTGCGTTGCACCCCCACAAGTATACGGTTTATTCCGTAATTACATCCCTTTTACGGAATGTATAACATTAATATGCAAATAAGATACTCGTTATAAAAGAAACAAAACATCTACTTATCTAAGTGTCTTTATAAGGTTGGTGGGTTGGCTTTAAGAAAAACACGGACCCCACAAGTACTCTCTCAGACGTCCGGACAGACAGTACGTCGCTCCAGACAAGGTACACAGCTTGGGGAAGCACTCATTAACAAACAAGGGCATTTCATTATATTATCGTAGGTACTATATAATCGTTGGTACTTTAGTTTCGTTGGTGCTCTATAATCGTGGGTACTCTATTAGCGTTGGTACTTTAGTCTCGTTGGTAGTTTATAATCGTGGGTACTCTATTAGCGTTGGTACTTTAGTCTCGTTGGTAGTTTATAATCGTGGGTACTCTATTATCCAGAGTATTCTATTAAAATGGGTTCTCTATTATAGTGGGTACTCTACTATCGTGGGTACTCTATAATTGTGGGTACTCTATAATCATTGGTACTAATTATCGTTGGTACTATATAATCGTGGGAACTATATAATCGTTGGTACTTTAGTATCGTTGGTACTCTATAATCGTGGGTACTATTTAATCGTTGGAACTAGATAATCGTTGATACTTTACTATTGTTGGTACTGTATAATTGTGGATACTCTATTATCGTAGGTACTATATAATCGTGGATACTCTTTTATCGTAGGTTCTATATTACCGTAGGTACTATATAATCGTTGGTACTTAAGTATCGTGGGTACTTTATTATCGAGGGTACTCTATAATCGTGGGAACGCTATTATCGTTAGTACTATATAATCGTAGGTACTCTATAATCCTTGGTACTTTAGTATAGTTGGTACTCTATAATCCTTGGTACTTTAGTATCGTTGGTACCATATAATTGTTGATACTCTGTTATCGTAGGTACTATATAATCGTTGGTACTTAAGTATCATTGGTACTCTATAATACTTGGTACTTTAGTATCGTTGGTACCATATAATTGTTGATACTCTATTATCGTAGGTACTATATAATCGTTGGTACTTAAGTATCGTTGGTACTCTATAATCGTGGTAACTCTATTATCCTAGGTACTATAAAATCTTGGGTACTCTACTATCGTAGGTACTATAAAATCCAGGGTACTGTATTATCGTAGACCTGTACTATATAATCGTTGGTACTTAAGTATCTTTGGTACTCTATTATCGTAGGTACTTTAGTATAGTTGGTACTCTATAATCGTTGATACTCTATTATCGTAGGTAATATATAATCATTGGTACTTTAGTATCGTTGAAACTCTATAATCGTAGGTACTCTAGTATCGTAGGTACTCTGTTATCGTAGGTAATCTATTATCGTAGCTACTCTATAATCGTACGTACTCTATTAGCGTAGATACTCTATAATCGTAGGTACTCTATTATCGTAGGTACTATATAATGATTGGTACTCTATTATCGTATGTACTCTATTATCGTAGGTACTCTATTATCGTAGGCACTCTATTATCGTAGGCACTCTATTATCGTAGGTATTTTATTTGCGTAGGTGCTATATTATCGTAGGTACTATATACTAATTGGTACTTTAGTATCGTTGGTACTCTATAATCGTGGGTACTCTATACTCGTGGGTACTCTATTATCGTGGGTACTCTAAAAGCATTGCTACTTTAGTCATGATCGTTGGTACTCTATAATCGTGGGTACTCTAAAGTCATTGGTACTTTACTATCGTGGGTACTCTATAATCGTGGGTACTCTATAATCGAGGGTACTCTATAATCGTGGGGACTCGATTATCGTAGGTACTCTTTTATCGTATGTACTTTATTATCGTAGATACTCTATTATCGTAGGTACTCTATTATCGTGGGTACTCTATAATCATTGGTACTCTATAATCGTTGGTACTCTATAATCATTGGTACTCTATAATCGGGGGAACTCTCATATCGTAGGTACTCTTTGATCGTAGGTACTCTATTATCGTATATACTGTATTATCGTAGGTACTCTATTATCGTAGGTACTCTATTATCGTAGGTACTCTATAATCATTGGTACTCTATTATCGTAGGTACTCTATAATCATTGGTACTCTATTATCGTAGGTACACTATAATCGTAGGTACTCTATTATCGTAGGTACACTATAATCGTAGGTACTCTAGTATCGTAGGTACTCTATTATCGTAGGTACTTTATTATCGTAGATACTCTATAATCATGGGTACTCTATTATCGTAGGTACTCTATAATCATTGGTACTCTATAATCGTAGGTACACTATAATCGTAGCTACTCTAGTATCGGAGGTACTATTTAATCATTGATACTCTATTATCGTAGGTACTATATAATCGCTGATACTCTATAATCGTAGGTACTATATAATCGCTGATACTCTATAATCGTAGGTACTATATAATCATTGGTACTTTAGTATCACTGGTAGTCTATAATCGTGGGAACTATATAACCGTTGTTACTTTAGTATCGTGGGTACTTTAGTATCTTTGGTACTCTATAATCGTAGGTACTCTATTATCGTAGGTACTATATAATCATTGGTACTTTAGTATCGTAGGTACTCTATAATCGTAGGTACTCTATAATCGTAGGTACTCAATAATCGTTGGTACTCTATAATCGTGGGTACTCTATAATCGTGGGTACTCTATTATCGTTGGTACTCTATTATCGTAGGTACTATATAATCATTGGTACTCTAGTATCGTTGGTACTTTATAATCGTAGGTACACTATAATCGTAGGTACTCAATAATCGTTGGTACTCTATAATCGTGGGTACTCTATAATCTCGGGTACTCTATAATCGTGGGTACTCTATAATCGTGGGTACTCTATAATCGTTGGTACTCTATTATCGTAGGTATTATATAATCGTTGGTACTTTAAAACCACTTTCGTTCGCTGTTCAAATCTTTTAACCTGCGCTGTCTACCTCTTTCTGTACCTTTTTTCCAGATAAGTTTGAAAACATCTGAAAAAGCTCCATAAACGAAGTACCCACGGTATAAGTGGAAGAATATGGTCAACTGTACAACATTTTTAGAGTTACAACACTAATCACACACTTTCAATAATGTAAACAAAAAAGCAGAACTGCATACATTCACACATTTATTAAAGACAAGGTTAACCTTATTTCCAGAGATCTTTAATTCAAATCCTGAAAGATGGATATAGTGTTGATAACCAGCTACATTTGCGATAGGTTATTTATCCCATAGACACAATCTACAGCTAATGATTTGAAAATGTCTAACTAAGCACATTGGTAAATCAGTATTAATAAAACTAAAAATATTGATGTTTGGGGAAAACATTATGGAAAATGTCAACATTGTTCATATCATTCTTCTGTTAAAGTTTCGTTTACATGTGCCTGTAGTGTAGAAAGGAATAATGGTACCTGTATCGAAGCTATTTATTATCTAGAAGAGTACCTAAAGAATCAACTTAATTTCAACTCTGAGTAAAGAAGCACCCAAGAAACATTTGAGAGAAATGTGGTCTTTAGAATGCTTACCAGATTTGTCTCAATATTGGCCTAGTGACCTAGTTTTTGAACGAAACAAATTCAAACTTAGCCTAGAAATGATCAAGATAAACTTTCTGGTAAAGTTAAAAACATGCCTCCCAGAGCAATAACTAGAACCCTCACTGACTCACCAACAAATACATAAGTAAAAGGGCCATCACTCTATAAAATAAAATGCAATTGTTAGACCTTTATGATATGCACATCTCTTCTTGGTATAGAAGCTGTATGTAAATCTTTATTGAATTCCACCCAGTTGTTTGTAAGATATAGGCCGGATAAATATATAGCTTCAAATTATGGCTTCCGACCGACCAATTGACAGCCCAACACAGTGACTCCTATATACTTTATTTATTGGGGTTATAACAATATTTTAAATTGAACATGTGACCTAATATTGCACTAGACAAGTTTCAAGCCGTTAAAGTAAACAAGAGGGTCACGATGGCCCTGGATCGCTCGCCTAAATGTCAACAAGATATTCCTTAAATTTGACCAAGTGACGTAGATCTTGACCAAACATGACCCAGTTTCAAACATGGCCTAGATATCACTAAGACTTACATTCTTGCAAAGTTTCAACATGCTCAAGCCAAAAATGTAGCTTTCAGGGGTTTACAAGAGTTTCCTCAAATTTGACCTAGTGACCTTGTTTTTGATCGGACATGGCCCAGTTTCAAACTTGACCTAGATATCACTTAAACAAACAAGAAGGCCATGATGGCCCTATATCGCTAACCTGATTTAAAAGAACATACCAAGATAGTTTTTTATGTTTTACTATTTATAAGGAAAACAGACAGGCCCCATTGTGGCCATGTGTTTCATTGGATCAGAATACATTGAACAAGGAACATTTGTGCCAAATTATTTTCAAATCTGGCAAGTACATTTTGACAACAAGACTTTTAAAGATTTTACAATGTACATATAAGGAAAACAAGCTCCCCACCCCCTCTCCCTGGTGGCAATGTTTTTTCAACAGATCAGAATAATTTGAGATAAAAGACTCTGTGCAAAATAATATTCAAACCGGTCAAGTCATTTTAGACATGATGCCGCAGCAACCAAAGTTCTACTTTGGATTAAATTCTTTGAACAACTTTTAAAGAGAACCACCAAATCAAAATTCCTGTTAAGTTATTTTGAAATCAGTCCATTGGTTTAGAAGAAGAAGTCTTTTGTATGATATTGTTCACATACAGGGGGATGAACGTACAGACTACGATATTAACGATGGAAGCAAGCTAAAAATGTGGCTTACATCGTGTAACTAGAGTTTCCTGTAATTTGGGACAGTGACCTGATATTTTACCCATATTCAAACTTGGCATAGAAATCAGCAAGCTAAACAAACTTAATTAGTTCCATGAAGATTGGATGACAATAGTGACACACAGAGTGTTATCAAGGAAATTGCTGATGCAGCCAAACAACGGACAAATGGCATTCACAAAAACTCGCTTCAGCACTTTGTGCTCTGGTTATCTAAATAAGATAGCCCTAGTTCGCTCACATGAATTATACAATATACTACAATGCAAAACAAATCACATTTATTCTGAATGCAACATCCACTTCCTACATTTGGCAAAGTGATCTTTATATTTGTT
>JAUELF010271779.1:0-19900 GCA_031471495.1 Clinocardium nuttallii | reverse complement strand
TATCACGGCGGCAAGTTCACCTACACACGTATTTCCTGGTTTTCTCACACCAGTACTCCACACAACAATTTTCCCAAGCAACTGGCTGCTTTTCCACATATACTTAGCCCATCGGTGGAAGACGAATGACGTATGTCGCATTGACTTTTGTCGGAAAGAATGTTGGACGACCCGGGATTCGAACTCACAACCCCTGGATTGACAGCCCGCGTCGCTACCGACTGAGCTCCTAACATAGATAGCACTATTATATGACGATAGTTATCTCATAGAAATTATCCAATGTACAATTGCAAATAAAAACGGAACAAGTACGTATCTATTGTTTCAGTGAAACGGAACAGACAATCAAGTGTCAGTGGTATTGATAAATGCCTTTGTTGTTGTCAGTGCAATAGACATTAAATAACTATTACTGCTGATCCTTGGACATCGCATTAACCAATTTAATTTGTCCCGTAAGAAGTTTATGGCATTCGTATTCCTTTATTCAAGTGCCTTCCAAAGGATGGAAAATCTCTTGAAATCTTAATAAGTATTTAGGACCAAACTATTATTTGACGTTATATTATTTTAAGGCTTTTGAGTTTTAATTATTGATATGTACACCATATTGGCGAGCATAAAATTTGACGCTATCTAAACCGTGTACAATAGAAATTTAATTGTATGTTTGAAAATGTCATGTTACATGTATTTGTTGGTATAAGTCAAATAAATATTGAAATTAAATATAAAGCCAAACATTAACGTGTCAAAGAACCCGGATAATAAAACTGGTTTGTTTTACCGAGGGCGATAACTAAGACCTTAATACTGGAAATCAAGATAAAGTATAGTGATGGTATAGTGATAGTTAAGACAACGTGATTAGTTATTAGGACTGTGGTTTGGTGGAATGACGCTGGGTTTCGGTAGCGAGACATCTCGGTTCAAATCATGTCCTAAAGAGTTTACGTTGCTCCACTCGAGTTAGGTCTATGACCATCGCGTGATGTAGTAGTAGAACGACCTTCTCGGTTACAGGGGGTTGAGGTTTAATCACCGGTTGTGTCAAACAAAAATGTTAAACATAGTAGAAATGGCTTTCCATCAATGGCGCTCAAGGTTTTTTTTATTTTGTTTACCACTGACTCGATGGTGCTATAATAAACGGACCTATTTACTGTTTACATACCAAGCAATCGCAAGTATGAACTTTTGTTGCAAGCTGCATTAAACAGCAAATAAACAAAGACATATTTTATATAATGGAGCATGTGAGAGAAATGAGTCAATGCGCCTAAGCTTCAAAATACGACATGATATAAACAGTCAGCTATTGAAAAAATGATCATGGGTTATAATAAAATGTATAGAGTGATACAAACGGATTTAGATGGCATTGGTATTCTAGTTTCTTTCTCGAAATTGGCTACATCCCCTGTCAAGTTTATTACATTAATTAAGCCATAGGTCATCATCAATGCTAATCGTTTATGTATAACGAATATAATAAATTTGTTCTCCAGGATGTCCGTGGTATATGTAACAGCATATTTGGTATAACCATTTCCCAGGTATAGCAAATCTGCAGCCGACGACATTGAAAATCTCGAAGCAGAAATATTGAAAATATCGATTATAGAAGGTATGTATATACTTATTTATAAGGTTAAACACATCCTAGCGAAAGGTGAAATGTGTCAAGAAAAGGTTTTCAAAAGTTTTCTGAGGGGGAAGAGTAAAAATGCGTTTGTATCAAGGGAATGTAAAACAACTACGTACAATCCCGTTTTATCATAATCGCAATCAAATCGACATTGACAGGGTTATTCTTTTCTCTTTGAAAGAGTTTGATATAGATGATATTATTCGGGGTAAATGGCACATATTCTAAACATGCAACATGCACAAAACAGTTCTTTTGACAACCTCAGATAGCGATCTAATAGCCAAGGTAGATATAAGTAACACGTTTATTAGCAAATAAAAAACAGAAGAAAGATGGTATAAAAGCAATGTCATTACGACTACCTGTTTTGACTGAGGCTGTTTATTATCGTTGTGTCTGCTGTAAGCGGCACAATAATCATATATTACAGACGCTGTGTTTCTTGGGCCTGTGGATCATACTTTTCTTCTGTGTGTCAATATTTACTTTTTCGGCGATCTTTGTGTTATGACGGACAATAATAGTTATCATGCCACGAGTGTGTGTATGTTTATACATCTTAACCGTTTCCGGCTCGTATGAAGGTCGTTGTGCTTATATCAAATGGAACGGATTAAAGTTTCGTATTTGACTAGGTTAAAATACGGTACGCAATATTGCCAGGTGACGTCGGACAGTGCGCTTAATACTTACAGGGAAGTTCCCGTTTTGACTTAGTAATATATGTAGACGGTAGACAACTAGTACTATTTGGAATCTCGTTTTCTGTTCAGAAGCAAAGACATCGCCTTAAAATTTAATGAAAACTGGTAAATAAACTGGACTAAATTTGGAGTACAGGTACTGAAGAATATTTAACCGTCATACGATATCGGTCTCGCGAGATGTAAATCGTTTAACTCTCATCGTCGTACAAAATAACCCAAGGTATCTCTAAGTAGACTTCAACGTTATAGTCCCTACTTTATATTAGTGTTTGATGGTTTATTTATCCTTACATATCGTTATTTTGGAAACTTTAAAAATGCATTCCTTTTTAAATGTGATTGAAATGAGTGGCTACATGATTCAGTGAATAATAAAGGTTCGGATCAAAGAAAATGCTTAATAACAAAATTACATGGGATAAATTGAGCCGACGTAAAATTCTTTTCAATTATATGCAAACTGATTGTAAAACTCCGCATACAAATGCGAACCGGTGTTTTCTTTGAATTCACAAACGGGCAGATAAAGTGCGTGCCGAAAATTTTTATAACAGAAAATGTTCATCTTGATGGATAGGAAGGAACATTTATTACGTGCGGTAATTGGCACTGTACATCAAGTGCTGTAACAGACTGGCACTTTTATGACATATATTTATCTCATCTTCAATCTAGACGCAACTGATATCTTAACCCTTCCACATATCTAACCTGTGTCTGTATTACATATTTTGAGCGGTATTACTAATAATTTGGGATAACGAAAGGACATCTTTTTAGTTTGAACTGTTATACCTAATATTTCTGGTATTACAGAGTTTCATAGTCCTTAGTAGTTTAGTAAACAATTAAGAGAAATTCTGATCGGTGTGTTCAAAAAGAGCATTGCCCGTCTCAACGCACCATCCAGCAATTGCATATATATGGAAATATTCTGCATATCTGAACGATGACACAAATATACATTGGTTCGCTTGTTTCTGATATTGATACAT
This sequence comes from Clinocardium nuttallii, assembly GCA_031471495.1. Lineage (NCBI taxonomy): Eukaryota > Metazoa > Mollusca > Bivalvia > Cardiida > Cardiidae > Clinocardium > Clinocardium nuttallii. The sequence goes on along the minus strand of JAUELF010271779.1, from coordinate 16,544 downwards.
ATAAGTCTCGTTTTTCATGAAAATGTTAAAGATACACGATTAGATTAGAATATTTCCCAAGATTCTAAGCGTCACTTTTGATGTCTCGGAATTCGAAAAATACAGAAAGCAGTAGAATATTTCATACCTAATGGATGGTCTTAATTTTCGAACTCACGACGCATAGATTGATCTTTCACCGCTCGAGTGTAGATATATTTTCAAACCTGTGCATAAGACAACCCATGGAAAGCAACTGCATGTCGATATCAACCACATATTTAGCTCCTCAATTACTCATTTTCTGCATAAATTACGCTGCAATTAAAGACCACATGTAAACACTGACCAGCATGTTTTCTTTCATTGGGTGGTCTTTATACACAGGTTCCACTTTATGTGCCACCATGTGTTTGTTTGTGTGGTATAAATGATCGCGGTTAACAGTTTTTTTGATACTTTATGTGCCACTATGTGTTTGTTTGTGTGGTATAAATTATCGCGGTTAACAGTTTTTTTGATACTTTATGTGCCACAATGTGTTTGTTTGTGTGGTATAAATTATCGCGGTTAACAGTTTTCTTGATACTTTATGTGCCACTATGTGTTTGTTTGTGTGGTATAAATTATCGCCTTTAACAGTTTTTTGGATATGGCATGGAGTTTTCCTTATAAATCATCATCAGTGTTGAAGTGGTAGGGTGTCCATATCAAGGGCGGGGAGTCACGGGTTCGATCCCTGACCGGTCATTTCAATGACTTTAAACATAGTAGTAATGGCTATCCTCCTTGGTGCTCAGGGTTGGCGGGTTAGTATTTCGACTGACTGACTGGTGTCAGTATAAATGGACAAGTAGAACTGGTACCTTACATAGAAAACACCGTTTTACAACTATAAATTATCAAAGAAATAGAAAAAGTTTCCCACGGATCGATTAGAAATTTTCGAACCCCGAAAAGCGTGTTTGTGGGTTTGTTAAATAACGCCATTAAAATTATTTATGTAAAAGCATTGAATCTTTCTTTATCTTATATTAAAAACTATGACGGTTTATACTGACACGTTGTCTATAGAGATTTACAAACGTGTTTGTATTTGTTTAGCTATGTCATTGAGTTTTCATTATGAATCATAAAAATCTACACAAAGCTTTATCTAAAACCGGTGCTTCCTTTAGTGCAAACTGGTAAACACTTTAACGTTTTTGTTTGAACTTAATTCTTTTTTATATCAATTGCGAAACAAGCTTTTTTGATATAAATTACGCTCCATTTCGGCTTCCTGGAGACATAAGAAGTTCTCGCGCCGTTTATGTAAAAATATGCCAAAGGTAAAGCCCACTCATCAAGGGACCTTACGAGAGGTCAACGTTCTACCATTGCACATTTGTATTCCATTGACCGTTATCATCTTTTACGAGAAATGTTGAAACCCTTTTGTCATAAACGTCACATTAAACACATGTGTTTAGTTAAGTCTTAATCTTTTTATTGCAGCCCGCAATTAAAATATAATTGTTACTAGCATTCTTTTACTTTACCAAGATGTTTCCAGTGACATTTATTCATGGTTATGTATCATGTCATATATCTAGGTTTACACATGCTATGCACAACTTTATTGTCCCTTTTTTGATAAAAACTTTGAAATCATGGAGACAGTAAGTGATGTTAAACTGATTCAACTGCGCTAAATCCCCAGTATACAGTATTATATACCACGTGCTGTTTACGTCACAAATGCTACGACGGACAGCAATAGTTTACATCAGTTTAGAAGTAAAAACAAAGGTAACTTTATTACTTCTTCATCATTGTTAATGAAACATGGAGCAGTCTATAGCACTTACAGGACCCTAACGGAGCTTGATTAGTGGTTTAGTTTCAAACACTTTGACGAACCTTTTCTCAAAGTTTATTAAGATCGCCGCCAGCCGGAGCATTATCAAAAACTGGATTTTGATAACAGGTTCGTCAAAGTTTTTGAAAATAAACTAGACCACCATCCAAACTCCTGTAAAAGACAAGGAGTTATAACAGTGTAACGCAAGCGGCATAGACTGCACCATGTTTCATTAAAAAGGGTGAAGAAAAAAAAGAAAAAGGCACCATTGTGTTTACTTTTTATCAAGAGCAATTATTGCAGTCTGTTGATGAAAATATGACGTTAAGAGTCACGTGGTATACACACACTGATTTTATATATAAGTTTTAATTTGAAATGTTAAACCTTTCTTTCCAATATGTCTCCAGTGAGATTGAAACATGTGTGTGTGTATTTCATTTGTTCTACGTTGGCAATACTCTTTTGATAATGTAGCCGTTAAACCCTGTCACACATTTCAAAGTAGTGGATGAATCTGCTCTCGTCCACTTTTTAAAACAGTGTTATCAACCAAACGTTGCTCATAATGAGTCATAATAGATTCAACCCGATCCAGAAAATGTACTTTCATTTAAAGAGTTTCTTTATTTTTACCGGAATTATTTCAAGGTCGTCTACTGCTGATTCGGAGAGGGTTAATGTGTCTGTATCGCAAAATGTCCTTAGCAGACATCAAACTTGGTCCCCAATGACTTCGAAAAGATCCCTTACGTAGTTGTCTTTTTTGCGTTATATAAGCCCCTTAGAATCCCGATTCTGATGCCTCTGCAAAGGACGTCTGTTGCAGACGATGTATACAACCAATTGCTATTATGAGTGGATTCAACATTCCAAATGCTGTAATCGACTGTCTGTCGATAAAAATGCTTATTTTCTTAGGTTTGTCCTATAAACGTAGTCCCTAAGATATTTCAAATTGGATGTAAAGTTAAAGTGTTTGTTTCGTTAGCATTGTTAGCCGCATTCAACAATTGTTCAGTTATATAGCAGAATATAGTATGAGAAAATATAACAGAACAGTATAGAATATGATAAAAAAGAATATAACGGATCATTGCCTTTGAATGGTGTTTTACTATGTTTTCAACAATTTAATTCAGTTTAGTTATAAACAAGCGTTTCTTTTGTAAGTTACAAATGCTACTGGTTACCTGGCACCAACGAGTCAGTCGTTATGATAATCCCACAATCCTGAGTGCCAAGGAAGGAAATTCGGTTCTTCCGTTTTTCTAAGTATATTGTGTGACCCGGAAAGGGATCGCACTCGGGACTTTCTAGACCCGAGGTGGACGCGAAAATGAAGTACACATATCATTGATCAAGGAATCATGTCAAATATATAAAACAAAATAACTAGCTATCATGTTCATATACGAGTATATAGACGCCTCGGTGTTGTAGTTTAAAAGGCGTCTGTCTCGGGTGAAAGCGATCGGTAAGACCCCTGGTCGGGTCATGGTAAAGACTTTAAACATGGCACATGTAGTAAAGGGTATCCCTCCTTGGTGCTCAGGGCTGTGGCGGTCAGGCTTTACGACTGAGTCCATGGTTTCAATATAACAGAAACAGCAGTGAAGGTAATTAATCAAAGACACGATGTGAATTACTAATACAAATGTTAAAATCGTTTTCAAAACAAACACATTTCTTATGTATGGGTTCGGAAGTCATTTTAAAAGTCATACACAATGGGAGACATCAGTCAGTTATCTCCCTTTAATACTCTCTAAATCTAGATTGGTCCTATCATTTGTTTTCTCTGTTTTTATCGTGTTATGATATTGATTAGTAATTCCAGATGTGTGTTCTTTAAACAGTGCTATGTAAATTTTCTCTTTTGAATGATCACTTTAATTAACACATTGATGATTAATGTGTACAGAGTAATCGCAATATGTCATTGCCAAATAGCGATAAAGACAAAGGATTTCAGTTAAAAGGACCAATATACTATTTGATCTTCCTTGGTCTTGATCTGACAAGGGAGATAATATAATTATCACTAATGCCTCCCATTGAACTTTTAGGATTTTACAGCTAGAGAATAAAGCACATCCCACAGAGTACGATAATGTTCTCATTATTTTGCAATATAATCGTATATGTGTAAGACAGTGGTTCAGAAGTAGAATATCGGCATCTCATACCAAAGGTCCCGGGTTCGAATCCAGCGATGAACGTGTTGTGCTTTTGTGTCTTTGCACACGCGGCGCGAGTATTGTTTTTTCATGCATGAATCAGGCTTCGAGCTTCGTTATTTTAAGTTGAGAGCTTGTTTCGTAACTGAATTAAAAAAAAATGACAGAGTTTAAACTCACATGATTAACAATTAGAGAAACTATTTACTTAAGAAAGGAACAGCTGCCTGTCAGGTTCACCGATTTATATGTCCATCAATAAAAAAAAACAGCTACCAAGCATTTAACAAACAGTTTAACCCTTCACAACATGCAATGTAGCAGACAGATTTTGGAAAAAATTGTTACAACAGGAGAATTCTAATTATTATTTTTTTCCTTTGTTCAATTCTACTTCAATAAATGTATAAAGTTGAAAATATTGTTGCACAAAGGAAACAATAATACAACAATATTTTTACAAAGATGTTTTCAGATGTGTTGTATGTGTGAACAGACGGACAGATTTTGGAAAATATTTTACAAAAGGAGAACTTGTACAACAATATTTTTGCAAAGATGTCTTCAAAGTTGCCCGTGCAGATTTTGTGTATGTGTGAACGGGTCAATAGACTATGATACAAAACAACTTTCCTATCATTTTCCTCAATCTTTGATCGAAAGCCATTACATTATATTTCCCGCTAAATCGTGTTCAGACACACATCTATTATTTTCGTCTTCAATACAGCTATGTCAGTTTGTGACATCGGGAAGTTCTTCTTGAAAGATAAAGTAAACGACGGTTCCTACTACAATATTTCCTCCGGGTTTTGTCTTCACTATAACCCTTGTTTATGGACCAACTGGTGTATTAATTCAAACTCCGAAAGAAGTTTCCTTCATTATTTAGTTATTCATTCCAAACATTAAGCTGTATTTGTCCGCTTAAGAATTAGAGAAAATCAATGGGGTATTGTATATATATACGACAGCGTTATAGAAGGCGAGTTTAAACAACATTGTATGTATATGTAATTTACATAACCAATTACTTAATATTTACAAATTATACTTACTAATGATTTATTTATCAGCATGAATTAATAAACAAATTACCTAAAACTAAAATTAAATTTTTTCCAGGAGAAATAATTTTCAATATATGATATAAACAGGTTAACATCATGTTAATAATATTATCGAAACTGTTCCGAGAGTTGTCCTAATAATCTTATAAGAGGAGTTGACTAATCTAGAAGCCAGTGTTGATTCGTGCCAGATGTAGTGATTTACTATAGCACCATGGGTACCAGACTACAGTGTTGAATCAAGCCAGACGTACTGATTTAATATACAGAACAGAACAGAACAGATTTTATTACACGTACACTTTACAGCTTTTTTGTGTTTATAGAACGCCGGGTACCAGATTTCACTACAAGTCGCCAGTATTGATTCGTGCCAGACGTATTGGTTTACTACAGTACGCCGGACACCAGATTAGGCAAACCCAAAGCAATGGTCGAATGATACACCAGAAATAGCGGTACAAAATAACATATAAATCATTTTCTTATATCTTTGATCAAAATTCACTATATTTCATTTCCCACAAAGTCGTCTATAGACAGGCCTTTCCAGATCGGTATAATTTAGTTTAATTTAGACTTTTTGTTTACATCGATTGCGAAACAAGCGTTCAGCTTATATTGATCACGCTCGATGCCAGAAACCTGGACACTAACCAGTACCCTCGCCTTTCGTGTGACCTACGTTTCAGAATTGTATGTATATGGCATTGGACATTTCTTCTTTCAGAGCAAAATACCTAGTGGTACAAAAGAACAAATCAATCATTTTCCTATATCTCTGATCAAACCCATTATATTTCATTCCCCCCCAAAGTCGTCTATAGACAGGCATTTATCAAATGTGCCTACAATACAGCGCTGTAAGTATATGAGATCGGGAATCTCTTTTTTAAGAACAATCAAGTAAATGTACACCTAGCGATTTTCTCATTTTTTTCTCTTCGTATTGTTGAAACTTTAAAACGTTGACACGACAATGCTAATGTTGCTTTATAATCGCCTCTTTCAATCATTCCTGAAAAAAGATTACGAAAAGCTGAAGCTCTGTCTTCCAACCGGGTAAAATACTTTTATGTAGTTTATATTTTACATAAATCAATGATATCTATGTTTACAAACCTTATAAAACATTTGTTACTGTCTTGTAAGATTGTAATGAATGCAAACACTTCGAAAGTAGAGATTATAATAATCCAATCGAATACCTTAGATGCGGTTTTGTTATTCGAACTGTCCCGTGAGAAAACAAACATCTGCGTAAGGCTGACCTGGTCTAAACATTACGCAGATGCCATAATGTTGGGTTTCTCGCGGGACGGCTCATTTGTTGTATGACATAACTATAAAACCTCAACCAATATGTTACTATTATCTAAGAAAGTGTTAATGGACACATGTCTAGACTGTTAGATTATTCAAAACTACATAATGCCAACACAGATTCTACAATAATGCGCGTCTTGTTATGAAACAGATGACACGATGAGCCACGCCATGCAAGAACTTAATGAGTAGAAGTGGCTTTGATGATTCGTAATTTACAGTACCAAACTATGCAGATCGAGAAGCGACAAAGATAAATGGCGTTATTGATTAAACTTTCACTGACGAATTTCACAACGTCGATTATTCCTCGTTGAAAATTGGACCACTTCGTCAAACTCAAAACGTAAAATGTTATGTCTAAGTGGGAAACGATGCAACTTTTCGCATCGTTACGAGTTGTCTCACCTGAATCTGGATTGTTTGCAAAATAGTTTGATCGCCAAATGACAGCAAAAGGGTTAGGAACCTTAAAGTCTATGATTTCACCAACAAAGAACGTGCAGCTCCATATCAGTTACTAAATTTATATACGTATGTATAAAATAACTCAATATTCAAGCTTTCGGCCTGATGGTTTTCTTCAGGAAACATTAAATTTTGTTATTTCGAAAGCATGTATGGTTTCTAGTTCAAAGTATAACTGACAGGAAATAACATCATGACGTCATGCCTACATTAATAACGTTGTGAAATACTTCAACGGGTTGCGGTTTTGAATATTCTTATTGCTTTATATGGATTTTATATGCATATATCTTATACATTGTGTCAGTTTAGATCGTTTTAGTTATTCTTCAGTAATTATAATCATATTAGTAATGATTTAACTCTAACCTGCAAATAAAGATTGTGTTAATTATGTTCTCCCACAAAACAATGAAAGTTTTATGCTATGGGTTATGGCCTTATTATTGTAGTAAATATTTATCTGCCATTCTTTAAAGGTTTGTTCCTCCGTGTATACTCTTACATTTTAATTCAACGATTGTTTATTGCTTGGAGTTAAGCGCCTTATTTTCAACAGTTGTACAGTTTTATCACGGCCTACACATGTTTTAATATTTAACTACTTCAGAAACCTATAATAACATGTATTGTAAATGAAACTTGATCACGACTGCCATATAACTTGACCATGTGTCTGCTAGTTTTCGCATTGAAAATACAATGGTTCAATCTCTTTCTTACATACTACAAATATGCGCAGACGAGTTTGAAAAGAATAAGTTTAAATATGGAATATTTCTATGAATTAATGAACTATTACCGAATAGAGTTGAAAACCTTGTGACAAGATGAGAAATAGCGCAGCATGATCAATCTCTTATTATGCCATAGTGATTTCAAAAGTCGACTGTTACAGGCGTCAGAAAGAGTCTATATGTTGGAAAGGGATAAATTAAACAAATATATATTGTATACTTAACGCTTATATATTCCTTTTCATAACGCGATGCTTTTTGTTGCTTATTTTCTTAAATATTACTCTGGCGAATTAAGATTTAAGCCGTTTCGCGAGAATACTAACAGTATGGCATCTGCGTAATATATCGACGCAGATCAGTCTGCGTTGTCCACACAGATTGATCCGGGCCGAAACATTTCGAGGGATAGAGGTATAAAGTAATGGTTCCAGAACAGGAAATCCACAATAGGCGAAAGGTGTCTATTCGGGTTAGTCTACACGGCATGCTTGGGATGATCCGGTCGATACTTTACGCAGAGACCACATTGTTGGTTTTTCCGCGAGACTGTTCGGAGTAGCATCAATGTTGAACAGCAAGTTGGCCTACGTTTCTACTATTTTGTTGTAACGGGCATTAAGGTCTGTATTACGAAAGTAAAAAGGTTGATGACATGTGGAGATGCACATGCTGATTCAAGTCTTAACTGCACCTATGTGCATTAAAAACTTCAATGTGCTAGTCGAGACTCATTCAAAAATAAAAAAACGTATGACCTATTAAAACAGGTCAATATCAAAAGCTTTCTATTTATTCCTACTAAAATTAATGACAAGAATGTCGAGATTTTCCATAGACCTATACACGAAGTCCATAACAATATATCCCCATGTGAAAAGCTCTTTAGCAAAAAGATATTTATCATAATACCATTCAATACAACGTTGACAGGCCAGTTTTCGTTTCTTTGAGAACGGATAAATAATGACATCAATGCTGCCAGTGTTTCCAGATGTATTGTTATCCCTTTCTTTACGTCGTTATAGCTTGACAATTTTAACCTGATTCTTGTTTGTTTGCTTAGGATCTACGCCGTTTTCAACAATATTTCAGTCACATCACGGCGACAATTCACTTACTCATGATCCCTAAATAAACATACCAGTACTAGGCTAGCTCAATGTGAATTGTTTATCGGCATTACACCACGACCGCCGCGATCTCAACTGTGTGCAAACATGTATTTGCAATATTTTAATTTACGTGCATTGTCAGCAATTTCTCATTTTACATCAGTGGTCTACTTTATTCAATTTTCCCCCAATAGTTTACGAAATGTTTTCAAAATCGTCTGCTGCGAATGCAAACCGTATGCTTCCCCCGCCATGGGAGGGAATCCGCTGTGGTCGAGTGGTTAGCGTCGGGGATTACGAAACTGGGTGTATCGGGTTCGATCCCCAGTCACGGCACTGCGGTCATGGTGGAGTGCCCTTGGGTAAGGCACATCTTCTAGCCTAGTACGTGTTTGTTTACCCAGGGATCATGAATAATTAAGAATTTAAATGCGCGCTAAATGACCTTAGCTATCGATGCGTCATAAAACAATATACATTCATTCATTCCCCCGCCATGGACATGGGAACAATTCAATAGGCATGGCTATACAAGTCACATAACTTTTCCAGTTATACCCTTTTTTGGACTCATAATTTTATACAAAAAGGTAAACCTTGCCCATTACTCAAACCCGTCCAACCTTTTCAATTAAAACTTGGTACAAATGTTCCTAGGAAACAAAACGCTTGGCCTTACTAAATTATTTAACTCTGGCTTTAATACTACTTATTCAGTAATGCCGCCTTGACGACTTGGCAAAAACAGACGAGCGCTTGCGTTCCGTGACGCCTTGTTTAGGTTTTAAACGATATCGCCTATGTTCATTGCATGTCAAATTAAATAAGAACCGAACACTTTTCCACCTTATTCCAATAAAACGGGGACTGTAACTAATATTGATGCTGTTGCTTTTCGTACAGTAACTTTAAATTAATAACCATTAATCTTTAAACGTCGGGCGACCTCAGCTAGAAGTCGGTACAGCAATTTGATGAAATGTTTTAGCAAAACAATTTATCAACAACCTTTTCGAGTGCACATAACTGATAGGTTTAACTTCTTTTTGTCAAGAACTGTACGCCTTATTTTATTGGAATACGAGTTGTTTCGATTTGAAAACGCTGTTGACTGTTTGATCAACTCGTTTGGCTAGAATAATTTCTGGATTTAATGATCAATTTTAAATGACCAGGCAGCCGTAATAATGTTTTAATATAAACATAGGCATTGTAGATGTTGAATTAACCTTAAAAGAAACGAAATTTCCCAATGTGTTCTAACACGTGGTCATGTTTAACAGGCATTATGTGAGTGGTACTGAGCGCTGAGAATTATCTATGAGTATCACTCGTAAGTAGTCTACTCTAGTTCTATATGCAATCTGTTTATTTACAGATTGTGTAAAGAAAACGTTATAAAAATTGATCCTATTGCACAAACACCCTTATCAAGGAAAGCCAAATCATTAAGAAATGATACTTTGAATATAATTTAAATAAAATAAGCAATGCGCATGGCTTCTGTGTATGATGATACTTATGTTCTGGGTTAACGCTCTCACTGTCTGCTATTGTGTTAAAAGCTTTTATACCACCATCTATAAAAGTATTCGAGTAATTAAATAATGCACATTTTCTTGGGACTGTATCCGTTCCTTTCTAGCCAGGTGCATCTTTTCGTTCATAAGATGCAGTTTCTAAACGTTTATTAAATAACAACAAGTAAAAGATGCCACTCGATTATTATTTTTAACTCGATACAGTTGATTCTGCGCTTAAGACCACCCTTTAAAGCTATTCTCCGTCTATAGCGACCGCACTTTTAGTTTCCTAATTACTCAATTTCTTCGTAAATGACCATGTTATAAAAGACCGCTTATAATAAACAAAGATCTAAATGTTTTCTTCCCATTCGTTATGCACAGGTTTAAGTGTATATGTAAGTGCACTTTTTTTTACTGAAATAAGTACTAAATTAATTTCAGACCCAAACAATAGGTTGTATATTAAATGTCTTCAACAGGGAAGAAAGTCTGTAAACACTATTTATGATAATAACTCTTTAATTAACGAATTTTCGACCACTCGGTCTTTATCAGGATTTTAAATTATTCAGCAGATATTTAAGTGCAGTCGATCTTTGTTTCGAAGAGATTAAGTTATAAGTTAACAATATGGTTTTGTAATACGGAATAAAATCATAATAATGTATGTCAATTTTTTTTGTAATTTTTACCGTACCATAGTATAAACTGATGCATTAGTTTAAGCAATGATAAGGCAGCATCTTTTATAATACATATTAATGTATGATTTAGCGACCATAATGTATCATTTAGCGACTATAAAGACTAAACTATCCGTTTGTGCATCACGACATTTTGCTTTAATAATTTAACATCACTGGTGAATGTATATAATAGCCAAATCGTTAATTCTGCATAGCAAGGGAAAACAAAAACCAAACATAACTGTAAAAGTAATTCATAACGAGCTTTTTCATTTAATAAACATTAAACATGTTTATCACATCGTTCAGATAAACATGGTGTGCGAAGCATATGCTTTGCCTACTCCGGTAGGCGACAGTAATACATGTAATTAAATAAATATGGGAGCTATCTATAAATGATCGACAACTTATTAAATAAAGAAATAACTCGTAATGGGCAATTTCTCCTTTGTATATACATATACTGTTTACAAAAGTTGTGTGCTGCAGATGTGTCAGAGAAGGTTAATTGTATAAATCAAAACTATTTTGACGTTACCTTATTCCGTACAGGACTATCGCCCAATAGCAAGCAACAATAGACATAACGAATATAATCCTACAACTGGAATCGAGACACGTAAACAGCTGTGCTATCACCAATAGAGTCTGTATCAATATTATTGAAAGGCCTTAACTCCGTGTTAGGGACACGGCGTAAACTCTCAATCTGCAATAAACATCAATCTTTATTTAGTTGACATGCGGACGACGTTCTATGTCAAACACTTATTTATTAAAAGATTGCATATGCATGCAATAATAAGTTTGATCAGACTGGTTTGTAGACAAAAAATAGGCTGTGTGTGTTCTGTACATAATTACTTATTTCAAAAATATAAGTCGATCTATAGTCCATTAAAGATGCATGACCTTTTTAACCATTTCCAACAGATAAACACAATGAGACGCAATTGCAGTGGACTACTTTTGAAATGTCAAAATTGGTAAATGCTCGTATTGAGCCACTTTTAATTTCCCATAATGCTTTCAACTAACAGCTGCCTATTGAATGGTTGTAACTCCTTGTTATGGACACGCCGTAAACTCTCGACCAAATAAGCATCAATGAGTATTAAGTCGACTTGCCCACAACGTTCTATGGAAACCACTTATGTATTTAAATATGTTATAGGCATGCACTGATTAGTTTGACTGTTTGTTAACAAAAGACCTGTTGTGCGAGCCGTACTGTCTTGCATTGTTTCAATAATATTATTAGATCAAAAGTCCATTAACACTTACACACAAACAGACGAAAGTTGTTGCGTCTGAAGAGGACGACTTCTAGGAAAAAGTATTGCCACGTGTAAATTTGATCATGTTGAACCATTTATGATGTTGTCTGGATGCTTCAAATACCTGTCATTATTCCTTCATGAACGCATTTTCATCATGTTCAAGCAAGACGTTTGTCGATGTTGTCTGTTGTAAATATTTTACATTTAGGTGAAATATTTAAAACGTGAATTCACAACACGAGAACTGCTCTTCTAAGAAACCAAACAGTCTGCAAAGCACAAGTATTCATTTTGAAAATGCAATCGAATTTTCAACATAATTTGATAATTGTCCACATTCCCTTTTTTCAGTTCATTCATCAGGAAATGATATTTGACATCATTTTAGTATCGTTGAATTCGAGCCTGGTACCTCTGGAGTAAACAGTATTACACTTAACCTCCACGTTTCTGTCTAAAAGTTGTATTCCATGTATCGATGATTCATGTTTCTTCGTTATAACTACCGGAACTTAGCTACATGTATCAACATGAATTTTCACAGTTGTTTTACATGCAAGGAATATTTCAAATTAATAAGGCAATATCAACACGTGAAAGTTATTTCTGTATCAAAAACAACACACGGATATTTAATTGCTTAATTGTTGCACGGATGGCATTGTTATACAGAAAGGAATATTTACAAATTAATGAAGAAATATCAACACTTGTGTTGTTTTATTGTATCATACATATCCCACGGAGATTAAATGGCTCAATTGTTGCACGGATGGCAATGTCACGCAACATATCAATTAACTAATCGATGACAATCAGTATTTGCTCGAGGTAAACCGTATAAGTCCAAGAACACATCCGAGGTATATGTATATCATTTAAATAACAAGCACCAACGATGTAAATGTTATTATACATTACGTTAAATAGTATGTTGATATAAATCAATACAGATGCTTAATCAAATGAACACAAATAATGTTGTACATGTAGTGACGTTAAATTGTCAGCCCGTGTCATAAAACCCCTCTTTAACAACATTAATATGTGCTGCATTCCAGATGGAGATCATTTTTTTGAAATATTGAACTTCTTCAAATATAGTGACAACAAAGAAGGTAATGAATAGTTCAAAACTATTTTGTCAGTAAATGTTTAAAAACAGTCAATTGAAAGTCATGAAAATGTATACGGTTTGTTTTACTGGGTATGTTCATTCAGTGAACATGAAGCATACACGATCAAAATTTAAATGTTTATTGTACTGGAAAGTGAAATTATTACACTAATTTTATCCAAGAATTATAAATCTTATATTTCAAGACAATCTGAACAGTTTTCAAAACTTTGACTATATATATATATAATCTGGAGTTCAGCACCTTTTATCACAGGAGTTTGGTACGGTTGAGTCGCACCGAACGAAATGGTGGCTTTCGTGTGACTTAGATGACATCGTGGTAATCCTTTCAAACATCACACACAAACTCAACAGCAAACGACTTCGGAAACATCTGGGCAACAACATTATACATTTATTTGTATGGTGTTGAACGCCACTTTAACAATGCTTCGGTAATATTGCGACGTTTCCTGAGTAATAGAAACATCTGGGCAACAGCATTATACATTTATTTGTATGGTGTTGTACGCCACTTTAACAATGCTTCAGTAATATCGAGACGTTTTCTGAGTACTACCGTGTCCATTTATACTGAGACCAGCGAGTCAGTCGTAGTGTTAACCTCACAATCTCACCATCGATAACGGAAAGTCAATTCTGCCAAATTTAAACTCTTTCGTATGACCCGGCTACAATGTTTTAAAAAGTCTGATGCGAACTCGTCAGACTGTTTCTAACAATGGGGACGGGAGGGTGAAAGTTGTAGTTGTGCTATTAAGAAATAACCAGTCGAGAAGTCATTCCGACAGTGTGATGGACGTTTACGAACGATGATCGCTTATGTCAGAAAGACGAATGATTTCTTTCGCGGATCCTTTTATCGCCCATTTGGATCGACTGAGAAAACATGATTTATATATTATCGCAATTTCCCCAAATTGGCAGTATCCCATGTTACAGTTTGGCTAACGAGTAATATTGATTGTTATAATAATAGACATAGAAAGCGAAACGGGATGAAAATAAAAATGTGGTATAATGTTGAGCCCACACTGTGCTTGGAATATATGTTGTGTTTGGTGCGCAGTTAATGTAAAAGTAATTAAATAGGTTATAACAACTTGTCACTGAGGCAAGTGTACCATGTACATAGGTAAAGGAACATTTATTATGTGTGGTGCGCAGCATAGTGTTGAATCTTTCAGCGTATGTCAACCACTCTCGATATCTCCTTCCCTAGGACTTAAACAGTACTTGAGCCGTTTCTGTGGACATATCCTAATAGCAGAACAGACTTATCACGGGAATCGAACCCGGGACCATTGATACGAGATGTCGACGCTCTACCACTGGAACACTGGCTTCTACATAATATTGATTTACGTTAGTGGTCAATGAGTTTCGCTTTAGTTTTGCTTGGTTCATTGCCATTGCATTAATTGTAAGTGTTTGGCAAATAAGTCGTCTCGGTTGAACTCAAAACGTTGTTGTGTTACATGGCGTCTCTCCGCCCTGGGATTATCAAAAACACTAAGAATGATGCAAATCAAGACGTTTATGTTAGAATACTTGCTCTTTGCCCTGAGGTTCTGAATTGAAGGTTTGATAAACAACTTCAGAAATGGAAATTCGACTTTCTGTTTGGTACATTCCTATAGCGAGACACAATCAATGAAAATTCTACTCCACTTCTAAATTCATTCTAAATTGTATTACATTAAGCTTTGATAACGGTGCCTTAGAAAGATTCAGTTCGAGGCTGATATAGTAAGTGCATGTTAGTGGTAAATAATGTTATAAACGGGTAGAGAAGAAACCCACCAAACATTTTGTTTCATTGGGGTTTAACTCCACTTTCAACACTATTTCACTTATATCATGGCGATAGTTCACTTATTCATGATTACTGGGTAAACAAACCAGTAATAGGCCAGAAAATGTGCCTTGCCGAAGGAAACTCGCCATGAATATAATTACATAAAACAATAAAAACACGACTAGCCCAACGGGCTAAAATGTCACTGTTAACCTTTTTCCACAATCAACAAATATGATGCAGACGACTTTGAAAACACAACGCAAACATATGGAAAATGAAAGCAAATGTATACTTATTACATTAAGTGGAAATATTGTAATAAAAATAAAAATCGCTCATTATTTCAATTGGTCATAATGTTTTCAAAAGTCTTCTGCTGCATAGACATCAAGATGCGCCTGCATATAGGAACTATTAGGATAAATGATAACTACACTGTGAGTACATGTCCCTGTTTCAAGAGTGGAATATGTTTGTTCATTGGTGCTACTGTTTCTATTTCAAAGAGCTATAATTGACACTATCAAGATGTTGGCCTGTCTCAGATTAATGCATTACCCATCACCCTTGTCAAACATCGGGGCAATGTTTTCTCTCCCATTGATTTGTTTGTCGTTCGTAAGTTTTTTTCTTCCCACTTAGATTGTGGCACAACGATAACTGTAATTGAATGTCAAACTAGTCTCGATGCCCGTTTTTGGTCAATCTCATTACAGTTAGCCTTAATAACTTCGCCTTACAAATATCGGATCTGACGACACCGCATAATATGTCGCCCCGATTTGATTCTATAAATTGAAATATTCACTCGAAATTCACCGCTTCTCTGTCTTGTTCTCTGTTTTGTTCGACTTTTCGTGTTTCTTTAGAGTTTAGTTGGATGTTGTTTATCACACTTCAGGCTTGTCTATGTAGCTATTGAACGCCACGTACCAACCTTATTGGTGTAGCTATGTAATACGACGCTCCAAGATTGTCGATTAATCAATAAACAACACGCACCAATCTTGTCTGTGTAGCTGTTGAACACCACCCATCAAAATTATCGATTCAGCTATTTAAAACCAAATGTTCTAGTAGTTACTTAACAACACTTAACAACACGACTTTCCGTGTAGCTGTTGAACATCACGCATCAACCTTATCGATGTAGTTGTTGAACACCCCGCATCAACCTTATCGATGTAGCTGTCGAACACCACGCATTACTCTTATCGATGTAGCTGAACACCACACATCAACCTTATCGATGTAGCTGTTGAACACCACGCATTACTCTTATCGATGTAGCTGTTGAACACTACACATCAACCTTATCGATGTAGCTGTTGAACACTACGCATTACTCTTATCGATGTAGCTGTTGAACACTACGCATTACTCTTATCG
>JAUELF010271768.1:0-10828 GCA_031471495.1 Clinocardium nuttallii | reverse complement strand
AATAGTTTGAAAAGCAATGTTGCAAAAGGAGAAACTGCTTACCATGGGCAATTGCTTATTTTTACCTAGATGTTTTCAAACGTCGCCTGCTTCAGTTGCACCAAAATGCGTCTGCAAGTGGAAACAGGATTAAACGAATTAGAATGCCACTGTTGTCGCTGGTTTATGTCCCAATAGGTTGTCGTCGAGAACAGTTACAAGGTTATTGTCGTCTGTATGGAAACAAAAACCTACCAGCGTATGTATGTTCATCACTCGTTCTTAATAAGTTAAAGCTATTTGGATTTTAACTGTAAATTGACACATTATTACACTTTCGGATAGACTCAAAGTTTCTTTCTCACAACAGTAACCCACACAACATTCTTTCCAGGCAACTTGCTGATTTTACACATATACTTTTAGCTCATTGGTGAAAGACGAATGACGCTTGTCACAGTGACTTTGTTGGGGTTAAAGGTTTAGCCAATCAGAAATGTGTTTTCGTGCATATTATTTAAAAAAATAGAATGGACTTAGACTACGGTTGGCTGGTGAATACGGACTCAAGTCTATTCGATTATACAACGCCTTAGGTCAGCCTTGGGGGGGGGTTGTCTCAGGCTTGATATAGTATCCATAAATACATTTGTATTCTTCAACCAGAAGTTCACTCCGAGCCTAGAAGGTTCTTTGAACGGTCATTAACTTTATGTCTGGAAATATAAGTGGCAAGTGTGGTCATTCATTCTAATAAGGCCGTGATTGTATATCTAAAGGTATGGTACGGGCTAAAACGTACCAACTCCGGGCAAACTTTCAACAGCTTAAATTAAATAAGTCGATACTGAGTCATGGTCTGGTTTAATAATAGTTCCCTGGACGTTGTTTAACCCTTCGTTTCCCACATACAGCAAAACCTGCAGCAAAAAACTTTGAAAACATATAGGAAAAAATAAAACAAATTCTTGAGCAAACCATATAGGAAAATGAGAAGTCACTCATTAATTCCTTTAATTCTTTACCAACGAAACATATTTATCCAGTGTTATAGTAGATTCGTTCTTCTGTCTTTTAAAAATGGAATAGTGTTAGAGCATTCTTCCGGCTAGTTCTGGGGCATCCGAAGCAGACGACATCGTGGCAAAATGATGAGAAATAATGTTTATAATGAGAAGTCTGTGGTAGAATTGTTGCATGGAGATCAAGAATAAAAGGGCATATACATATATACGGTGCATTTTAACCGGATAATTGTAGACGTTCTCTTTTGTAGAAAGATGTTTTAAGGAAAATGCGGCCTTTGTAATATAAGTTACTCTTCGTGCATAATTAGGTAATGAATTCCTTTATGGCGTATCATTAAATAACAATTTATTTTAACTACATAATGTTTGTAATGGGATGCTGCACTTAGAAGATTAGCGCACAAAAACAGTCTTTATGCTATTAACCCTTAGCCCGGTACACGTGCAACATTGATTACATGACGTAACAGAACTTTTGCTTTCACCATGCTAATACGACTTAAAGCATCATTTACAATGCTCCTGTGGTTGGGGACACAGCTGGGACACTCACTAAGAAGGCATCCACAGTATGACACTTCCATGAACCTTAAAATCCAGCTTAATTTGGTCTGAACGATTGTAGTCAATGTAAGTCTTGATTTCCAGCGGGAGGTATTTGTTTTCATATCTTATATACTTTTATTTCGATGTAAATACAGGGTGTGGGACCAATAGCATATTTGAGCCGTCTCGCGAGAAAATCAACATTACGGACTCTACGTAAAGTGTCGACCTTGATCAGCCTTATCATGCAGCGCAGGCTTACCCGGATTGACACTTTTCGCCTCCTGTGGATTTTCTGTTTCAGTAATCATTAAGCTATACTTCTATCCCCCTGAGACGGAATGTGTCAGTCTGGATCAGTCTGCGTGGACAGCGCAGGCTGATCTGGTCGATACATTACGCAGCTGCCATTATGTTAGTTTTCTCGCGGGACGGCTCATTCCCCGTCCGCTGCGATATGACCGTAGCTGTTAAAGCGGCGTAAAACTCAACACAAACAAATCAACATTTACAACATGTAACACGATAAGCATGCACATTCGTACAGTCTAATCTGGGCGTAATTCGTTGTTTATCATCTATCAAATTTCAGCGAATTAAATTCAGAAGATATGCAATCACTAGACAAGAATCAAAGTCGGTGATGCTTCAAGTAATTACAGATTTATAGCGGGATAATGGTTAAATCATGTGGTCCACGACACACGAAAACCGACCTTCGGAAATATTTTAAATAAGTGATAATTAGGAATACATTGCATTTCTATTTAAATGAGCGATGTCAAGGGAAATTGACTTTAACGCACTTAGCACGCCTTTGGAAAAAGGCATATATGTATGTCCCGCGAGAAAAGCAACACTATCTGCGTAATGTATCGATCCAGATCCGCATGCACTGTCCGTGCAGAATGATCCGGGCCGACACATTCCGTCTCAGGGGGATATAGATATAGAGTAATGATTTCTGAAACAGAAAATCCACAGGAGGCGAAAGGTGTTATACGGGTATGCCTGCGCGGCATGCTTAGGCTGGATCCGGGTCGATACTTTACGCAGAGACCACAATGTTGGTTTTCTCGCGGACGGCTCAATTATGGATTCAAATGGTTATATACTGTTTAACAGAAATTTCTTCAAACCATCTTTGAACAATGCCGAACAGCGCAGCGTCAGATTATCAGACTGCAAGGATGCATTAGCGGATCTGAAGCTATACTGCTCGGAAAATAATGCGGTAAATGTTCGTATAGTGCCGTTCGTAGGTAATAACTGTTATCGGGTTGCGTGTAGGATGCTCACACGACTATTTATGGTGATTAGGCGGTCCCGATCAGACTGTGTGTTTTACACCACTTTCGACAATTTTCAGTTACAGCACGACGTTTCCAGGGTAAGTGACCAGTACTACTGGTCTATTTATCATGACACCAGCATGTCTGTCGTAATAAGAAGCCATCAACCCATTAGCGCCAAGGACAGCAGCCATTACTACTAGTTTAAAGAACTCGATATGACCCGGCAGGGGATCGAACTGCATTTAATTTGTACATCATTGTTTCAAATTCATAAAGGAAATATTCTTCTGGCCTTAATCTAAATTATTTCAAAATGTCGTCATATATGCATCACTTCATCTTTATATTATTATTATTATTAATTGTGTTTATAATTATTATAATCGTGTAGTAGTAGCAGTTGTAATACAAGTGGTAGTAGTAGTAATGATTGTAATAATAGCGGTTTATTGTCAAAATATGTTTATTAACATCTAGAGAGCATGGAAATACATGTGAACCGTCCCACGATAAAACCAACATCATGTCATCTGCGTAATGTATCGACCAGATCAGCCTGCGCTGTCCGCGCATACTGATCCGGACCGACGCATTACGTCTCAGGGGGATAGAGGTATAGAGTAGTTATTCCTGAAACAGAAAATCCACAGGAGACGAAATGTGTCTATCCGGGTAAGCCTGTGCAGGATGCTTAGGCTTATCTGGGTCGATACCTTACGCAGAGACCACAATGTTGGTTTTCTCGCGAGACGGCTCATGTAAGTTTAATTATCAATCAGGTCAACTTGTCTTTCATATCAAGAATTCGCCGGTTATTATTACAGACAATAAGCTATATTTTTTGTGAACACAATTCTTCATATTCATCTCTGAGATCATTTGTAAAAGTGTAGTTTAATTAACATCTCTACAAAATAATTAACAATGTAAAACTATCTAGTTCTATTTCAACTCAGCCTGGAATCCAATTTAATACCAAATGCCAGGCGATCCATATGCAGGTACCCGGCGGCAATTAAAGCATACCTCAACCACACATAATGTATTAGCCGGGCTCTCTCATTGCCACTAAATAAACCGCGTCTAGGGATTAGGGGTTTTCGTGAATTTTCGTTTTGATACCATTTAAACTTATATCGTATATCTAGCGGGGATATACTTCTAGGTTTACGTCAGAAGATGCATTTAGGTCTGTATATTATTGATGCGGATAGTTAGCACTCTGATGAGACTGGGCGTAAGAAAAGCCTTCACTGTAAGCGATACATTCAGAGCCCAACTCGCAAGACGTTCTTTTCATTCCGCGGTTTCTCTTTGATGTAACAACGTATACACTATAATAATTACACATAACGTCGGGGTAGCTGTACTAAGTCCACCATTCCCACATTGCAGACCCAGACTCACAACATTCAGATGACATTTCTGCAAATTAACTATATTCTTGATACAGAACACTGTTGACGACTCTGTTTGAAAACATTGTGGATACAAATCGCTTTAAATGAGTAGTTTTACCTTTTGTCGGCGATTTTGTTTCCCATCTCTATTTTAAAACTATAATTTTCATGACGATTCTTTGTTTTCCTCAGATGTGTTCGAAGCAGTCTATTTTTAGACAAACATAACTTTTAATATACGAAGTTGCAAACACATAACACTTAGACTGTTTAATGGAAGGAGAAATTTCTCCTTTTACCAATTATTTCCGAATCCGTCATACTTCGTCTTCGCCAACATACTGGATATCGGATACACCAGGAAGATCCGTAATTTACGAACCTTTTCCCACATACAACAACTCTGGGAGCACCTGGACAAAACATGAACTTTCACTGACGATGATGGATATTCCCCTTGAGACGGAATGACCTTTTCTCACAACATTTTCTACTGTGTTAGTCTTTAAGGGGAAATGTCCGCATACGTATGAAGGGGAGAATGTCCGCTTCCATCAATTAGGTGAAGGGGAGGATGTTCGCCATGTAAAAACTGATGAAGGGGAGAATGTACGCCAAGTAAAAAAGACGAAGGGGAGAAGGTCCGCCTATGCACTTACTGATGAGGGGGAGAATGTCCGCGGTGGCAAATGACCGGTTACCGGTCTTGATCGATACATTACGCAGAGGACATACTATTGTTTTTTCGTGAAACGATTCATATCTCACCAATGTTGGTAGCATTACTCTTTCAGCGCCGAATTGTCTAAAGTGGACGATTCAATGTCAAACATCGCGTGACTCCATAGCTAAAGATGTTTTGATTGTTTGAAAATAACTAAAGCTTAAAGATTGGTGATTTGAGGGGAGACAGCTCGTTACGAAATGAATCATCTGATTCTGCATTGTTTTCACAAACGTCAATATTGCCATTGACGCTGAACGAGTAAAACAGACGTGTGATGTGATTCGTAACCCCAACTACCAAACTAATTGTTTTGACCACATACGTTCAGAGAAGAAATGTAAAAGTATTTTACTACAGCCATATACGGCATAACAGCCCCGTCACTGACGGCCATGATTGTTTTAACCAATCGACATGACCCGAAATATTCTCATTGATAGACGGTCACCCTTGCAACATTTCTACAACTAATTTGGAAAAAGGCGAGATGCTTGTAGCGGCAACTTTTCTCGACCAACGAACATGGCTTGAAGTAATCACCCACGGAACATTTTCAAAGTATGTTCCAAGTTGTCTGCTGCACATTTGCCGTATGAGGTAAAATGTTTACTTAAACTAGAATACTTTCCATTCAAAGAGATTGATCCGTTGTTTTGCCAAGATGTTTGCAAAATCGTCTTTTGCCTGGTTGTTGTTGTTTGTGTAAAGAGTAAATAGTAATACAAACACCAGCAGCGAACACTCAGTGATTTTTCAAGATCTAGGACTCGTACTAGAATATTCATACATTTATTCATATAAGGTTTTCTATATTTTTGCCAAGATATTTTTAAATCATCTATTGCATATTTTGCTGTATGTGAGAACGGTGAACGGTCGTCAGTGATTTTTGAAGGTTGTTAACTCGTACTCCACTATTTGGTAAGTATTCAATTATAATGTTAAATGATCTCCCTTAGATGAGGTTTTTCACATGACTCATTTTACTCTTTCGCACTTGCAGTAGGCGACTTTTGAAAACATCTTGGCAAACGGAGTATTTATTTTGCATCTATCTTTTCAACTGTGTTTTATAAACTTGTTATATTCCATATTTTGCATAGTCATCTTTACAGATTCGGATTAACTATAAAATAACAAAAGTTAATATGATAATTTTGCGTTCTTTCTAGTTGTCTTCCCTTTTGGAAAAAATAGTAAATTTGTCCAACTAGATCATCAATCTAGTGGGTTAACTGTGTGTATTAAGACTTTTATATTCGATAGCTTGATAATACCCACATTGCTGTAATTGATTGGTGTCATTAACGCCCATGCACTGAAATATCTGGAGAAGACCATATTTTAGAACATTGTAAAAACATATGAGCCGTCCTGCGAGAAAACCAACACTATTTCATCTGCGTAATGTATCGACCAGAGCAGCCTACGCTGTCCGCGCAGACTGATCCGGACCGACACATTCCGTCTCAGCGGGAAAGAGGTATAGAGTAATGATTCTTGAAACAGAAAAAACACAGGAGGCGAAAAGTGTCTGTCCGGGTTAGCCTGCGCGGCATGCTTATGCTGATCAAGATCGACACTTTACGCAGATTCCACAATGTCGGTTTTTCCCGCGAGACGACTCATATTTTAGGTCTCTGTAATAAATAAACTTAAGTAAGGAAGTAAAACTTTAAGTGACATGTGTATACATAACAAAAGAAACATAAAATCATAAACAAAAAAATAATGAAAAAAACCCATAAAGAAACACAAAATTTACACATTGAGTATATGTCCCTGTTTAATATTAGTTCATAGAGTATTCTTTACCTCTTATTTACAGAAACAAAAATGATTTGATGGCTTTTTAGGAAACCGTACATTATTAATATTCATCTTCGAATCGGCTTCGCAGTCGATGCTGTGTGAATAGCGTGGCACTTTTGTTTTCATGTAGTATATTAAGTCTGTCAATCAACACGGAAAACTTACTATTGTAATGTGTTGTAATTGTGTTAATAAACGGGCACATTTAACACAAATGTCAATATAGATACACAGCACAGAGGCGATATGTAGGTTGTATGTTTCTTAGTAAATACTTAGCTAGAGACATACAAGCACTCGAACTCAATCATATGGCCCTACTCATTCTAAGATCATAAACAAATGTTCACATCTAAATTGACAAGTGTTTAACTCATTCCAACCATAAAACCCTTTTTGACTCCTCTGCAGGAGACGACGTTTGAAAACAATTAAGCAAAAGGAGAAACTGCTCATAATGAGTTATTTCTACATTTGCCATAATGTTTCCCACTCTATTCAATTGTCATACTTTCGTTTGCATATATTCTTCATAGCTTTGCAAATATGTTTTCAAAGTAGTCTGCTGCAGATTTATTGTATGTGGGAAAGTTTTCTTTTTGCAAATTGCAACAGTAATGTATGCCCTTTCTGTAAAGGAGGAGTAAGGCATATCAGTCATAAAAGGTGGTCTAACAATTAACGCGAATGAGTCGTCTCGCGAAATAAACAACATTACGGACTCTGCGTAAAGTTTCGACCCTGATCTGCCTAAGCAAGCCGCGCAGGCTAACCCGTACAGACACGTTTCGCCTCCTGTGGATTTTCTGTTTCGGGAATAATTACTCTATACCTCTATCCCCCGGAGACGGAATGTGTCGGCTCGGATCAGTCTGCGCGAACAGCAGATGCGATAATATCGCTTTTCTCGCGGGACGGCTCAAATGTATTTTGGCTGTATGACAAAGATACTTTAATATATGACAAGAGTAAAAGAAGCACCTAATTTTGATAACATAAATGAAAATAAAATTATCACAAATGTTACATTATTTCACAAAATGACTCTCACCATTAACTTATGAAAATAACTCCGATTAGTAAAGGACAATTGTGTTCTTGTTACGTTGGCCTGAGTATCAAGGTCCGTGTGATACGGTGTTCACAAGAAATACTTTCAGATAAAAAAAATTATAATCATATTTATAGGCGTAGAATCAGCATGACAAATATTCAAATTTGAAAACATTTGGTGGGAAAATCGTTACCAAGTAAAATATGTGGCCTTTAGAGGGGTCACCATATATTTCCTAGATTTGATCCAATAACCTATTTTTTAGAGAACATATCCATGTTCAAACCTGTCTTAGTTATCATCAAAACAATATTTCTGATCGATTCCCTATGCTCAAGTTAAAAATGCAGCCTGCACATTTAGTTTTTAGATTACGACTCAACACGGACCCGTGTTAAGCCTAGATATCATCACACGTTGAAGACAAGCGTTCTGACAGAGTTCCATAATTCTAGAGTCATGAATGCAGCTTCTTGAGAGTCCAAAAGCGTTTTCTTGAATTTGGAATCAGGACCATATTTATTCTCGGAATCAACATCTTCAAGACACACATCCTGACAAAATGTTCACCCTGCTTTATTCCAAAATGAAGCATGAAGATTATCCACAATATTTGTTTAAATATAAGCCAACTCATCTTTAAATCCAACATGACATATATTTCAACTATCATCAAGACAAACGTTCTGACAAAGTTTCATCATTCGAGGTTCAAAACGTGACCTGTACAGTGTCAACAAGAAGGTTGTTTGTTAAATTGGCCTAGTGACCTAGTTTTCGATATGTCTCATATTCGAACCTGACAAAGACATCTTCAAGACAAACTCTATGTTGAGTGAACACGAGCAAATTGTTGAGGGACACACTACGGACATAGTTTGATAAAACAAATTCACATTGAACGCTTAGTGCTCAGGCCA
This sequence comes from Clinocardium nuttallii, assembly GCA_031471495.1. NCBI lineage: Eukaryota > Metazoa > Mollusca > Bivalvia > Cardiida > Cardiidae > Clinocardium > Clinocardium nuttallii. The sequence goes on along the minus strand of JAUELF010271768.1, from coordinate 2,067 downwards.
GATAGTATTTAATGGTACAGGAATGACACTTAAGATGACATTTCAAAGTTTCACATTTAAAAACCGTATCTTTTACAGATATTAGGAAGATTAACTTTAAGAATTGCATTAGTAAACAAGACTGTAAAAGGGCTATACTTCATGCAAAGTAGAAGATGGTTTATTAATAGCCATTGCATTGCAATGGAACCTTTTAATGGCCAAAAAGTAATTCAAATTCAGCGGCGTATCTGGGTGTTATTCGACTATTCACATAAGTGAGGAAGGGAGTCCGAGCATAATCAAATGGTCGTTTTGGTTATACCTAAAACACAAACCAGCAATATCCACATGCAGATTTATTGCCATTGTCAGTCGAAGTTAACCCTTTTCCTACATAAAAATGCATTTGACGCATCTAAAGCAAACGTTTTTTTAAAACATAGTTGCAAAAGAAAAAAATGTTCAAAATGAGCAATTTCTCCTTTCATCACAATGTTTATAGCTATTTTGCTTCTTTCTCTTTCATCAAGCAATCAATATATAATATAAGAAAGGAATGTTACTCGCACTATATTGTTATCCACAAGATCATAATATAGTCAATGCTTTCCAAATCGAGATATGTTAAGGCATCGGTAGAGGTTCAGCATTGTAAGAGCTGCTGGTTATTGGTATCAGCTCAAACAGACCTTCTCGTTACCATAATCTACACATATTCCCCGCCTTTGTTTCTAGTTAGAACTTTGTTCTCCTTGCGGGCTCGTTCAGCAGCAAATGTAAGTAGGTGACTTGCGAGAGTGTCATCCGGCCCTGTTTGGATTTTGTTCTCAGATGGATTCTGTAAAGAAGAAATGTGTAACCACTGTTACCACTTGCAACAATATGTTATGTATAATACTTCTTCAGTGTTAAACATTAACGGGGGTGCAACGAGCCCAATACTTCGAAAGTTTGGCTTGACCTCCAAAAATAAAGAAGTAGGGTGTCCACTGGATTCTTATCTGTTTGGGATTGAGTTGTTACACATATTTTCTAACATGGATTACTTCAAACACCTCTGCAGTTTAACACTTTTGAAAGTATTGTTAGCAAAACAGAAATTCTTACAATGCCTTCAATTGAAAGAGTTTATGATTAATCTTTTGGTAACAAGTAGTGTATGTAAACGAATCTATTCCTAAAATATTTCCTAAGCATATTTTCAGGGGGATAGAGGTTTATAGAAATAATTTCTGAAACAGAAAATCCACAAGAGGCGAAAAGTGTCTATCCGGGTAAACCTGCGCGGCATGCTAAGGCAGATTTGGTTCGACACTTTGCGCAGAGTCCATAATGTTGGTTTTCTCGCGAGAGGGCTCAATTTTAGAGGATTTTTGATTATTTTGATCAATGCAACTTTTAATCAAAATAATTAACCACTCTTTGTATAGGGTCATCTTATGAACATTTCTGCCAAACTATTTTAGTAGCAGGTCACTTGACAGACGCTGTCTGGCGCATCAGCAGCAGACAGCCATTGGACAAATAGGTATGGCAAAAGGAAAAATTACACATAATGATGTTTTCATCTTAATTCAATAACTGCTTTTTATTGTTTAAGAGAGTTTTACTTTTGTACATGATTTTTCATTTCTTGTCTGCTGTATCTGTGTTGTATATTGGAAGGAGCAAAGTAACAATTCTGCCAAATTATTTTAAATCAGACGCGTAGTTTCATAATAGAAAATTCTCTAAAACTTTTGTCATTTTTCTTTGAACATATTCAAACGGGACACAAAAAAGGAACTCCCTAATGAAGTTGTATTGATTGTTATGATGAACCCACAATAGATGTTGCTTAAATGAGTTGTTGACGCAGGACACATGGGGATCGCAATAGCTTACATTGAGTACTTTGTGCGCATGGGGCCTTAATACATGTACCACACCGGGTGTATGGTAAAATAATCCACATGCAGGCACATGTTTATACATTTGAAGCACACTACTCTGTACAGGCACATGTTTATTTATACATTTGAAGCACACTACTCTGTACAGGCACATGTTTATTTATACATTTGAAGCACACTACTCTGTACAGGC
>JAUELF010271757.1:0-10828 GCA_031471495.1 Clinocardium nuttallii | reverse complement strand
ACTCAGTGTGTTAGGTCAATCGCAGAACACTCAGTGTGTTAGGTCAATCGCAGAACACTCAGTGTGTTAGGTCAATCGCAGAACACTCAGTGTGTTAGGTCAATCTGAATACATCCAAAATATGAGCTGTTCCATGAGAAAACCAACATTATGGACTCTGCGTATTGTATCGACCCATATCAGCCTGCGCAGTTCACACAACACAGGCTAATCAGGCCGACACAATTCGTCTCAGGGGACTAGAGGTATAGAGTAATGATTCCCGAAAAAGAATCTACAGAATGAGAAAATGTCTATCAGGATAAGTATGTGCGACAAGGAGGGAAAGCTATTTATACCGTTTTTAAAATGTTAGGTATCACCCGGCCAGGGAACGAACCCGCGACCACAGACACGTGAGGTGGACACTCTTCCATCACACTACCAAGGTGGTAAGCCATCCAGGGACCATGAATAAGTGTACTGATATAACAGTTGAAAATGACGTAAACACTCAACAATTTAAATTCACAACCATGCTTGTCTATCCTAGGGGGTCTTTATTTTCGTTTGATAAAACATACTTATATTAACAGTATGCACTGATTCAGTATACCATCATCAAGTAACTTAAACCCTAATAACAATAACAATAACAACAACAACAACAACAACAACAACAACACCAAAACAATAACAACAACAAGAAAACTACTCCCCTTACCTTAGCTGGAACTGACGTAGGCGCTTGATTTAGGAACCTCCACACAGCGGCTCTATATCGTGTCCAAAATGAACCGTCAGCTTTTGTATCGCTACTGCACTTCTGAAGCTTTCTGTTCTTTTCGAGTCGAATCATGGCCGACAGGTTGGACTTCCATTCATTGTAGCGTGTCCAGCAGCATCGCTCTATCTGGTGTGTCTGTATACCCCAGTACTCTAGTTCGAGCCCCGCCACAGCGCTGCAAACGTTGGATGGAAGATGGAGCTCCTTTGTCCGTAAGAAGTTAAGAACAGCCTGTAAAGATAGGGAAGTCAGTGGCGCAGAGGTAGAGTGTCGGCTTCTCGTGCCGAATGTCCCGGGTTCGACTACCGGGATGAGCGGCGCGAGTACTGGTTAATTATCCAGGAAGCAGACATCGAGCGTGATTATTATAAGCTGTAAGCTTGTTTCACAAAAGTTGTAAAATAAATATGTTTAAACTACAGATGGGATTGTTAACTCTTTAACTTTCTACAGGAAAGCTACATGTAACTATAGGCTATTTGCCACCATTGCATAATTCAATACGCTTTCTTTATATGTATGGATATGTTACGGAGTTTTGTCCAGACGTTTTGAGAATCGTCAGATTTGTTTTATATAGGAAAAGTTATAGTCGTCTGCTTTGAACACATCCGAAAACAATATTATAATGTATATCATATTTTTATAGATTTGAACACAGTGTTGGTGTAAAAAAGGAAAAATTTACCCGTTTTAAGCAATTCTCTATGTAACAAAATGTTTTCAAAAGTATTTGCTTCAAAGTCGTCAGTTGTCGTTTGTATCAGAACTATGAAAACGAAAAATAAAACATCAACTAAAAGGTCATGAACGAGTATAACCGTTACACGGATAGGAAAGTACTAAAAGTGTACAAATGCAAATTGCTCGTAAATAGACCCAATGCTTATTTTCTCTGTTCCACACTATTGTCCAATGTCTATTGTCAAACACGTCAAAATATGCAGTTTATCAAATATATACGTTAACACAATTGTTTCGTTCTTATTCAGCTTGTTATTTCAAAATTGCATATAAAAGCATTTAATCTTCCATTTTATGAGTTTGAATTTCAAAAGAAACTTTTAGATAACAGACAGTTTCTTTTTTATTATATAATATTATTATTCAAACCTCTGACAGTATGAGGAAATACAGCATCTGTATAGATTGAACTCTTTCGCCATACTCTTAGTTTATATACATGTATGTGTGTTTGAAGAAGACAATGAAACTGTACAATAGGAACAGCAGTCATAATTGCTAATTATTGTTGAGCCTGTCCATGCCATGCTTGTATTACATAATAGTATGAACACATCTCTTTCTTCTCAGAATTATCCCTTTATCTCATATAGACGCTTTCTGACGCCTTCTACAGCAGACTTCTATTCAAAACGATGTGACAAAAGGAAAAAATGCACCTAACGAGCAATTTCTCCTTTTGCCCTAATGTTTTCAGTTCTATTCAATGGTAATACTTCCCTTTATAGACAGTTTGCATATCTGTGTGTGGTTGTTTTCAAAGTCGTCTGCTGCGGAGTTGATATATGTGGAAAGGGTCAAAAGACAAATCGACAGCAGTATATGACAATCTTGTTAAATGTATATGTAAACAGTGATACTCTTGATCAAACTGTACGGATTAACAAACGAATCTGGATCTACACTGTTCACAAAAGCCAATTGCTACCTTTTTACACTGAGTGGCTCATAGCTGCACCTGACGAAATTGGCTCTGCTACGGTATGGGAGTTACACAAATGTCGACACACGTTTTTAACCCTTTCCCTCATACGACAATTCTGCAGCAGACGACTTTGAATATATTTTGACAAAACATAGAAAGTCTCTATAATTGATGGAAAACCTATGACTAAAAGTGGAAAATGTTGTGGCAAAAGGAGCAATTGCACGTTCTCCTTTTGTCACTATGTTTTCAAAAAGCCGTCTGCTGCAGAGGTGTCAGTAAGCGTCTATATGAGGGATATGGTTAAAGGTTATCGGGCAGGAAATAAATGTCATAGTAAGTAAAGCATATACTCGCCTGATTGTTAATTGTTCGAGGACGCGATAAGATCCATTTTTGTCTGACGCTGATGAAATGTTTGCATCAATCTTGGTTTTTGCAATTTATACACATGTTGTATATGAGACGGGTCGCGTGAAAACCCATCGTGTGATAATAATGATTATTTGCCATTCTATCCGCGACTACTGTAATTCAGACATGTCTTGCATCTTTATGTGACTCAATGGTCTATACTAGTAGTGCAGAGATAGACCAGACTACGCGGTGCATATGGTGATACATGTATACACTTCTCGCTAAAGCCGTAAACACAGCTTTTGGTCTATGGGTAAATAAAAGAAAACCGCATTTGAGGTATTGTTGGTTATTCACGAACAAATATATGTATACAAACACTCTTACTATGGCATTTGTTAACATTTATTCAGTCATAGGAGACAATAATGTAACTTTGGATGTCAACGTAGGGTTGTGGCCCCATTATTCCCACAGCCGTGTCGGGTTTGGTATACGGAAATGACAATGCAACAAAACCAGTCGGTCCAGTTATCGTGTCAAAGAGAATCGATAATTTAACAAGGAACTGCGAAATGGTACCCGAGTTGTCTGGTGGAATATGTTTCTGAATTGAGTTCAGATGGAAGCAATTCATTTTTCATAAGCGACCGTTAAAGCGTTTTGGGCTATATTCAATTAAAGATCATTATTAAAACTACCAAAATGGCACAAAAACTCCCTCGCATATTAACCTTCCTTTTTTGAGCTATGACGTCAAATGAAAGGTTTCAATTTCAGAAAATACATGCTGTTCTGAAAATGGCTCCTAAGTTCTCAATATATACGCAAACAATGTATTTTTATTACCATTCAGTCAGATGGTATTCAAGTTTATTAAACACACTTTCAACTTTCAACAAAATCTATATTGTCCAATGGGAGACCACTCCATGTCCATGCAACTGCAATCATTGCTTCCCTTTGACCTAAACTCGATATAACAGGAAGTATTACCAGACGAAGGCTAATTGGCCGAGTTTCTTCCTGCAAGAATACTGTCACAGTTCGCCAACTGCTTCTGAGTACACGAACATTACAAAGTGATTGTCAAAGCAGGTTCGGACAGTTCTGTGTGGGGATAATGGATTTGATTGTATTGTTTAATTCATATTGAATATGGGGTAGTTATCATTTATTTTAATTGGACGGTTAAAAATGGACAGTAAGTTATCCCCCTTGATAAATTTGGTGACGCATGAAAGCGGGTTTTGTTATAAATTGATGAAAATATTTTGATTACAAGAAAAGGAAATGAACAGGCTAAATAAATCATACTCCAAATATCTGTGGGTTTCTGTCGAAAAAATATTCATCTCTATTTGGTTGGTAGTGTTCTTTTAAAAATTCAGAATTGGACAGCTTGCATTCGAGATCTGTTTGTAGTGTCGTCCTGCAAAATAAATCCAGTGATAAACCTATAACCATTCAGTGATTAACAATTCCCCATATGTTTGACCATTTATGTAAACGTTGTGGTTGAAGGATATTCTTTTTCCACGACGTGTAATTTCTCCTTTGCAATCATGTTTTAAACAATTTACAATCTTTATGCTTTCATTTATAGTCTTTGCCATTAATATATCTGTCCATATGGTTTCAAAGTCATGTATGGCAGATTCATTATATGTTGGAAAGAGTTGTGTGTTTAAAATATTCCTAGGGTATGTGTTTAGAAAAATGAATAAACAAAGATTGAACACATTAATATTTGATATAAAACGGATTTAACCTGACCGAAAAGACTTAATTTTGTCCTCGTAGTTCTACCAAAATAGAAGATTTCCCTCATATAGACGCTTTCTGAAGCCTATGCAGCAGACGGCCTTTTGAAATCATAGTGATTAAAGCAGAAATTGCTCAAAACGAACAATTTCTCCTTTTGCCACAATGTTTTCCAGTTTAAGTCATAGGTTATTCATTCAATTATAGAGATTTTCTATTTTTGACAACATCTGCTGCAGAATTGTCGAATGAGAGAAATGGTTAAATTTGTCTCCTGTACGGTTGCGGTTTACCGTATCTGAAGCAAATAGAAAAAGTACAATCATGGCTTTAGGCTCTCGGAAAGGGAACTTGAGAGAATAGGAGTTATTAATAGATGTAGTAAGATAATGTTTCATTAGTCTAAGGCGTGATTAAAGAAATTTAGAAGAGATTAAAACAGATATAAACGTTAAGGTACACAGACAGTAAGCAATAAACATAGCCAATAGTGTTGCCTGTATACATGGAACTGTCGCATGGGGGATAATGAACACGCTCATGTTACGTAGAAACGTATAGAAACCCGAACTTGTAATGTATTTATCAAGCGACAGTTCAATTTAATCGAACAATTATACTGACTGTGTTTATTAGTTTCTGTCTTTAATTCAATCTCAATACCTCAATGTCGCTATCAGATAGCCTAGGGCAATGCTAGCTCGTAGTTCATCACAAACCGTTGCACTGGCTCGTTTGTGTAGTGGTTTCCGAACGTCAGACCACGGTTCGAATTCCGGTCGGTTCATACCGAACTGTTAAAAATGGCAGTACTGGCTCCACTGTTTGGCACTCAGGGATATGGAGATATCATCGATGTCAGGGTGTACATTTATACTTGAAATTTACAAAGAAAATGCCGAGTTGTAACTGAAATAATATTGATCAATATATATCATTCGAACGAGCAAACAAATAAAAACAAACCTCTGTGTTTGAAAGAGAGTCCCGCCCACATTTATCTTAATCATGTCATCCTCTTTCATAATTGATTATGACACGTCCGTTTTACTGTACACTTTACATTACATACAACAATGTTTAAATAACTGCGTAAAACGATAAAAGGCACGGTAAACTTGAATTTTCAACATCATTTTAAACATATGTTATTTAACGAGTGCAATAAATACATAATTTATGTGCAATTTTATAACATAACTAAAAGGGTCGATTATGTTTCTTTGATTTTGTATCAGTTAAAGTTACATAATAGTTTGACTTTAGTCTTATTATTTTCAGTAAGAAGAAGCATTTATGTCTATGTAACAAATATGCGATAGATGAAAATTCTAGTCAGACTATGCATATGCGTCCGAGTCTTCACTATACACATATGCATTAAGACCCAATACGATCAGACCCGACTCAAGAATATATGAATTTGCATGCATCAATAGGTACAAATGGATAACACAATAAAAACACATACAAAATTGTCTTCTTCACACCGGGCTTGAAACACGACTTTGTGACGACAGTAAATACCCACATTCAATAAAGAGGTGCAGAGTTAGAGCGTCTATATCTCATAGCAAAGGTCCTCGGTTCGAGTCCCGTGACGAGCGGGTTTTGACTTTTGAATGTTTCAAACTTACTGGTTGAGTCTCCAGGAAGCAGACTTCGAGCGTGATTAATATCAGCTCAAAACCTGTTTTGCGATCGTTGTAAAATAAATAAGTTTAAACTAAACAAACAAAGCCCAATCGCCGTGTGCCCGCACAGGCTCACAGGAGCCCTTTGTCCAAAATTATATTGTTTATTGGCCGCCTCAAAATTACCTTATACAATACTGTATATGATGCTATGCCGGCGATATACGTTACACGTCCGTTAGCGCGAAACGGTACAAGTCTGATACAGGTCTGCACTGTCCATTTATATAACTTACACACGGTTGTCAACTTTTCAACTTGTCTAGATTCTAATGATTTGGCGTGGATGTAAAGACTGACCTCTACCTACAGTTTTAAGAAATACCAGTTAGTACATTTTCCCATGGTTAGATTCAATAGATGATATTCACGTGATGTACATGCACCTGTTAATTAGTACACCGATATACATAATCAAACACTACGGGTCTCAGTCCTTACTCAATGGCATTTTGTATCAGAATGGTCAAAGGCAAAATATGTTAGTCTATATAAATACAAACACTTATTATTTTGAAGAAACCATACAGAACACATAGTCCATTCTCGTCGAAAGGTGCTGCACTCCAGAAAATAGAAATTATAGTTAAAGTTTTAAAACTGTTTAAAAATTATCTTGAACTAATTATAATCATAATTCTTGGATATAAAAAGAGTAATACTATCACGTTCCAGATCCATAAACACTAGTTAGTGATCGTTGTATGCTTCATTTTTACTGGGTAGACATACTAAGTCAGTCAAATTTTGAACATTTTCTTGACTTTCAATTGACAGTTTTTCAACATTTACTGCCAAACTAGTTGTGTACTACTTACTACTTACTATTATGTCACTATTAGTAAAACTTGCAGAACTTTCAACATTTCAAAATTGATGTGCAGAAGCCACGTAACAGGGAAGCGGTTGCAGCTCAACAGCACGAGGTACTGTTTCAGTAGTAATCGTGCAATGGAGCGAACAGATCCCAAACGGATGGACGGACGGGCGGACGGACATACATGTAGTCGAAAGCAAACAAGATCATATATTTGCCCCTGAGGTTTAAAATTATTTATTTTACATCGATTGCGAAACAAGCTTTAAGCTTGTATTAATCACGCTCGATGTCCGCTTCCTGAAGTTGATGAGAGGGTCTGATCTGGGTCCTTCATACCTTCCATGTTTAAATTGGCGATCCCTTTGGAAACACTTTTAATTAGGTAATATTCCTCGCACTGAACCAGACAACTTATTTGACAACAAATTAACCGGGCGAGAGAACTATGTATGACAATCGAATGGAGGTAACGGTACTGTGTAGATTGAACGCAGACATTTTATGAAGAAATATGTGATGCCAAACCGCCTCAAATTCGTTGTTAATATTCCATGCGATAATGACCTGATAATTCCTTTTGAAAATGTGATGACTACCCGCTCTACCTAGATAGAACGAGTTAGTTTAGACTGCGTCCCAATATGGTAATGCTGTGCTGCGTACCTTACATATAGAACAATACCTCTTTAGTTAGTGCGATTGAAACGTTTTAAATGTAAGCAAATGAAGCAACAATCAGCTTGAAAATAAGTTGACTTTATTTAAAACTTGACAATAATGAATTACAACAACATTGCAATATGTTTGTTGTCAATATGCTTAGTAATTAAAGCATGGGTTAAAAGTGTTTGTTTTTTCCAATGCATATCATCATCTATGGAAGACGATACTGCATGATATATAGCATGATACATAACTCATTCAATAATATATGTACTCATCATCTATGTAAACCGATACTGCATGACATATAACTCATTCAATACTATTGGTACTCATCATCTATGTAAAGTGATACTGCATGACACATAACTCATTCAATACTATTGATACTCATCATATATGTAAAGCGATACTGCATGACAAATAACTTATTCAATACTATTGGTACTTATCATCTATGTAAAGTGATACTGCATGTCACATAACTCATTCAATACTATTGGTACTTATCATCTATGTAAAGTGATACTGCATGTCACATAACTCATTCAATACAATTGGTACTCATCATCTATGTAAAGTGATACTGCATGTCACATAACTCATTCGATACAATTGGTACTCATCATCTATGTAAAGTTATACTGCATGACATATAACCTATTCAATACTATTGGTACTCATCATCTATGTAAAGTGATACTGCATGTCACATATCTCATTCAATACTATTGGTACTCATCATCTCATATGAATTAACCCCTTCACAAAAGCAACAAATCGGCAGAATGTTGATTATTAAAAAACAATCTATTAAAAGGAGTCATTGCTCACCGTGATATATGTATCCCTTTGCAGCAGTTTATTCAAAAGTAGTCAGCTGTAAATGCTTCAGAAAGCGTCTAAAGGAAAATGGTTATCCAAAGGGCTAAAAAGTATATGTAGGATGTAATATAGCGACGCGAAAAAGCGATACACAAGTACATTGAATGTTTGCTTTTTCGAATTCACATATGCTTATTGTGCTAGATGGTTCGATAGGTGTAAGAACTAGTTTACTAGGCATTGGAAGGCGTGTTTAGCTACTGCACAGATCAGATTCTTGAGGAGAATGAAAATCAAGTGTGGAAAGATAGATCCCGGTGGATTTAGAGTCATTTTACCACTACATTGACGATATGCAAGTTCATACTGTAAGATGTTTCATTCTTGTTTGATGTGTGAGAAGTAATGATTGATTGTATGGTGTTTTAACGCTGCTTTCAACAATTTTTCAACTATATCACGTTTTCTGGGTAAGTTACCCGTTCTAGTGATCCGTTTATACTGACACCAGCCATTCAGTCGTAATGTTAACTCCGCAACTCGGAGCGCCAAGGAGGGAAGCCATTTCTACCAAGTCTTTAGTATGACCCGACCTCCCGTGCCCGAGGCCGACGCTCTACCACTACACCACCAAGACGCTCTACCTCTACATCACCGAGGCCGACGCGCTACCACTACACCACCAAGACGCTCTACCTCTACAACACCAAGGCAGACGCTCTACCACTACACCACCAAGACGCTCTACCTCTACATCACCGAGGCCGACGCTCTACCACTAAAACACCAAGGCAGACGCTCTACCACTACATCACCAAGACGCTCTACCTCTACATCACCGAGGCAGACGCTCTACCACTACACCACCAAGACGCTCTACCTCTACACCACCAAGACGCTCTACCTCTACATCATCGAGGCAGACGCTCTACCACTACACCACCAATGCAGTATAACCTTTAATATAGGTGTTAATGGATCTCCGTTCATAGAATAGCCTGTTTCAGCCGGAAGAAATGTTTTATAGCTTAAACAAACAGTACTGATACGGACTCCTGTCAGTCTTTGCTTCCACTCTGTCTCAGAATGCCAATCACTGGTTGCAACACAATCCAATGTCCATTTTCTCACTAAAAATAGAAAGAATGTTTCACTGGTTTCATGAAAAGCTACTAAATTGCAACACAATCGCAGGTTGAATAAAGCCACAAAACTTATTTAGATAAAACAAGAACAATCTTTAAAAAAAGACACACGGCAATCAATATGAGAAAACACTAAGAACATGCGCATAGTATTTGACTTGAATATCATTGTTAATAATCAAAACAAGAAGTAATTTTCCATGAATTATAAAAATTGCGCAATAATGTTGTATACCTAATTCAACTCCATGAATTGGTAATGCATTATAATTGTGAACCAGTTGGAACATTGTTCGATTAGACTATTGTTCTTTAAATGATATATAATCGGTAATCGTGTGTAGCTTGCCGAGAAAACGTCACATGACTGGAGATTACGCGATGCTCCCAAGAGGTGTATAAGTTCCAATAGACGATCAATAACTGAAAACTTATCATGTTTCAAAATTAATTAATATTTTGCTTTAAAATATTATATTTCATACGTTTTCGATGATTTCTTTCACTGAAATTTATGTCTTAATGCAAAAACAATTAAATGTTAGTATGCAGAACATTTCATCGTAAAACTTCACCTTATTAGTGCCACTTGTAGGATCGCAAACATAGCTATGAACCAATCAAATTGTTTAATTTCCTTTATTTCTTCGACATTACTCATTAAATACAACATTTGATTGGTCTACAATCTATATTTGTTAAACATCTGGGTCAAACTTGAGTTGAGACAGCTATCGCCGAAAAATATATAATCACGCAAACACGTGTCGTTTATTTTATACAATGCATAATCTATATGTTTCGACATTGCCCCTTCATCAGTAGAAAATATATTCTATTGATCTTATTTAAAATCTAAACTTTCTAAAATGCGTTGAACCGATGTCTTGTCTTTGCGAAAACTAACCATAAAACATATGTGACCAGTGTAGAACCAGATCAGCCAGGGCAATCGCTCTGCACAGTTCGTCAATTAGTCATAGATTGCTACAAGAAGCTCCTGGCAAACATCCCTGCTCATTCAGATACGGAATCCGCTGTGGTCGATCGGTTAGCGTCGGGGATTTCGAAACAGGGTGTCCCTGGTTCGATCCCCAGTCGCGGCAATTCGGTCATGGTGGAGTG
>JAUELF010271746.1:0-10830 GCA_031471495.1 Clinocardium nuttallii | reverse complement strand
ACATTAGACCACTACACCACTGAGGCTGTGCGTTTCAGGCAAGAAACATAATATAGATGTCTTTTGACACATCTGAGGCACTTACAACTTTCGATAAAACAGGAAACCACTGCTTCAAAGCAAGTACTTTCTCCATGTTTTACTTTGCATATATTAACACTTTCCCACATACAACATATCCGCAGCAGATGATTATAAAAATATCTACTAAAAAATATGGAAAATCTCTATAATTTAAGGTTTAATTACTGAAAAAAGTTGAAAACTTTGCGGCAAAAGGAGAAATTGCTCGTTTTGAGAAATTTCTCCTCTTGTCACAATGTTTTCAAAAGTTGTCTGCAGCAAAATGAATTTTGCTACCCATTAATTTATGACAAAATGAAAAAATATTATAACTACAGCTTGATTTAACCCTTTCCCATATACGACAATTCTGCAGCAGATGACTTTGAACATATTTTGTAAAAACATGGATGAATAACCAAGACTATAAATGGTAAACATTGTGGTAAAAAGAAGAAATTGCTCTTTTTGAGCAATTTCTGCTTTTGTCACTATGTTTTTAAAAGGCCATCTGCTGCAGAGGCGTCAGAAAGCGTCTTTATGAGGGAAAGGGTTATGACAGGTTTTTGTCAAGACTGTCTACAGCAAATGAAACATTTCAACACCCACCTTTTGGTTCATACTTATAAAACAGCCAACTCCTGTTGCTATACAATTCTCTGATAGCATTTTCTTCTTCACATGTAACAAACAATGTTAACAAATATCGTTCCATCTTGATCAACAATCAGAAAACTATCTCAGGTCCTCACTTCTATCATACCTTTGGTGTTTGGAAATCTTTTTTGCTGAAACACATAATTTGTGGTAGTTTGAAATCTCCTCATAGAACTTAGGTTAGGGATCAACCAAATATACCAGTACTTGCGGTTGATGTTGAAAACTGTGATGAAGCAAACTAAACAGTAAATTATATCTAGCATCACTCATTCTTTTATATGTCTATAATAACCCTTCCCAAAAAACTGCAGCAGACGACTTTGAAAATGGTTTATACTAAAAAATATGGAAAATCTCTATAAATGTAGGTATCATTACTGAAAAAGTTGAAAACATTGTGGCAAAAGGAGAATTGCTTTTCTTGAGCAATTTCTCCTTTTGTCATGTTTTTAAACGTCGTCTGCTGCAGATGAGTCAAAATGCATCTATAGGGGGTAAAGGGTGAATTGACTGTGGAGGTTCCAAAAATTGTGTCAATTGGCTGCAATTTTTTGAAAATTGCCTCATGTATATAATCACTTATCAAGCTATTTTAAAAAAAGCATGAGTATGGTGGTTCCGTTCTATCAAATTTAAAAAAAGAAAGTGAGATTATATGCGAAAATGATAAATCCTATAATAGAACAACACCCACCGTGATCCTGTATATTTGAGACCAAGTATAGTGATAATTGGTTGTACGTCAGGCAAATTTAGAGAACGGAGACTGTTAATACAATTTCATTTCAAGAGACATAAGTGTGGAAGACTAAAATAACGTGGTTAGTTATAGAACCTGTCCAAAATATTCTGCCCATACACATTCTGAACAAATTTGGTGGTGATTAGACAAAGGCTTGTAAAGTTATTGAGCGGACACAACCGATTTTAGGAAATTGCTGTCATTAAAGGGCAATAACTATGAGAGTGACTCAAGCAATATGGCTGGTTAAAGAACTTGTCAAAGATATTATGCCCATACACATTCTGACTTCATTTAGTAATGATTGGATAAAGGCTTCAAAAGTTATTGACCAGACAAGAACGATTTGAGGTAATTTCTATAATTAAAGGGCAATTACAGTGATATGGCTGATATATCAAACTTGTTGGAGATATTATGTCATGAATACGCATTTTTACCAAATTTGGTAGTGATTGGACAAAGGCTTCTAAAGTTATTGAGCAGACGATTGATTGATTTGGGTTTAATGCCGTTTTTAACAATTTCTCAGTCATATCACGGCGGCCAGTTTACCTACTCATGAATGTGTTTCCTGGTTTTCTCACACCAGTACTCCACACAACAATCTTCAAAAGCAACTGGCTGCTTTTCCACATAGACTTAGCCCATTGGTGGAAGACGAATGACGTGTGTCGCATTGACTTTTGTCAAACGTCGGAAAGAAAGTTGGCCAAGCCAGGATTCAAACTCACAACCCCTGGATTGACAGCCTGCGTCCTTATCGACTGAGCTACCAGGACTCGGCTTGAGCAGAAAAGACCATATTAGGTTATTTCTATAATTAAAGGGTGATAACTCTTGAATGACTGAAGTGATATGGCTGGTTATCGAACTTGTATATAATATTATGCCAATACACATTCAGACCAAAGTTGGTGATGATTGGACAAAGGCTTCTTAAGTTATTGGGTGGACAACATACTGGTCGCTGCCCACCCACCAGCTCGCCCGTCCACCCGCCCATATGCCGCAGGTAAAACTATAATACATTCCGTTTTTTTAAAAAACAGGCATATAAAAATGTGTAGATAATTGGTTATGTTCATAAACCCTTTCATGCGCCTTTCCATCAAGTACATGTATATTTTGGCTACATCACAATTTGCAAAAAACATATTTTTCACAATGTTGGCAAAAAAAATCACATATGAAAGGCAATTATCGCGCTTGCATTAGATATACCCCTTTCCCTCATATAGACGCTTTCTGACGCCTCTCCAGGAGACGGCTTTTTGAACAAAATGTGACAAAAGAAGAAATTGCACAAAACGTGCAATTTCTCCTTTTGCCACAATTTTTCTACTTTTAGTCACAGGTTATCCATTTAATTATTGAGATTGTCCATAGTTAAACAAAATATGTTCAAAGTCGTCTGCTGCAAGAATTGTCGTATTCAGGGAAAGGTTACTGCAAGTAGGCCTATAGCTGTTTGGGAATGCATGTAGGCCGAGAAGAAAAGCATTAGATAAATGGGATTGAATGCAGTCGGGTGTGTGGTAGTAAAAAGCCTTTATTTGATTAAATAATCGGACACATCCTACAACTTTTCTGTTACAGTGTTAGGTAAATCTAAATATATCTCCGGCGAAAACCGATAACAATTATGAAGTTATCATTTTAAAACGTTTTTAATACCATTACGGTTATTTCAATTAATTAATAAATATGTATGGCACATTTAAACTCTCAAAGTTATAACGTTGGTCAAAAATACTTACAGAAATACTTGTAAAATGAACATCGTATTGTTAACCTGCTAAACACCGGTATCCGTTTGTTTACAAAATTGCCAGCGACCAGTACCCTCCGGTATCATCGAATTTGTTAAGAGTGTTGAATATGACTTGCTTCAAAATGGGCTGAGGGTTATCATAAAACTCACTGGCAACAGAACTTTAAACCTGGGTAATTCGTGGTTTTTATAATTTAATATTTCGGACAAATCAACAAACTAAAACAATGATTCACATAAGCTTGCGTTTCTAGAGCCAGTGCATAAAATATATCCACGACTATTGACGACTGATTGATTGGGGTTTAATTTTCAATAGTTTAACAAGTGTAACCTATCTTATTGTGAAGTTTGCGAGTATACTGTCAGTACATACACTATACAGATATTGGAGTAAGTTATGATATGTGTATAATAAGATGGCAGTACACTGTTGAAAGCGGATTTTCTGTTTCCTGGGGACATCCCAACTTTTATTCTATCAATATTTCTCATAATATCCCTTTTGGTATTATCAAGGTATTTCAATAGTACACCCTGTTATTATTAAAGGGATTTTCTGGTATCAAGGAGTGCTAGAATTATTTTTAAAAAATTACTAGAATTCACACTCTCAGGTAATATTGTGGATAGAATTGGACTAAAAATTGTCTCAAACAGGGTAGGACAAAAAGAGCAATTTAATTAACGCTTTTGTGGTTTCATTTTGAATTAGTTAACTTTATTGTATGCCTATCGATGGATTATAGAGATATCTCAGTGAAATAGAAACTGGTAATCCACTTTTTCAAACAGTGAAATAGCCATTTTCAAACAGTGAAATTACCATTTTCAAGCAGTGAAATTACCATTTTTTGCCTGAACTACTTTTGTTCATGACTTTCTTTGTTTAATTATGGAGTTTACTTATATTTTATCAGATAATATGCCTCTGAATAATTAAATGTAAATTAAAATGATAACTTTATGCCTTCAAATTGTTTTCACGTTAATCTCCGTGACATTTGTTTGTTTCAATGAAAGATCGATTTTTATTTCATCCTGTGAAGAAAACAAATTATTATTAGAATGTTTTTTCTTCGCTTGATCAAATTAAAATCGATCTTTCACTGAAACAACAAATATCCTCTATGTATTACATATGGGCCGCGTCTAGCGGTTTGAGATATAGTTGACTCTTAGAAACGAATAAATGTAAAAGGTATATTGGCGAAGAAACTAGTGGGGTTACAAATCCAGTTTATAGCCAAAAGATGCTTATAGGTCTAAATAAACTGTGAACGTACAGTGAAGATCCTGGTGAGACTGTTTCTTCATTGTACACATATGAGCCGTGAGAAAACCAACAATATCGTCTCTAAGTAAAGTGTCGACTCTGACCAGCCTTAGCATGCCGCGCAGGATAATCTTGACAAACCTGTTTCGCATTATGTGGATTTTCTGTTTCAGAAATCATTTCTCTATCCCTCTATCCCTCGGAAACAGAATATGTCGGCCCGGAACAGTCTGCGCAGATAGCGCAGGATGTTTTGGTCGATACATTACGCCGATGCCACAATGTTTTTTTTTTCGCGGGACGGCTCATATACAGGTAGTAAAACCCCAAATATCTTAACGCTGCAAATATATAGCTTGTGAAACAACTATAGCTTCCCCTTTTTAAGAAGAGTATAAGCACGTCGGTCCGTGTGATTAACGTCGTGGATCTGGTATAGGGCGTCCCGAGTTTATTCCTAGCCGCAGCGCAACAGTTATGCTTGAGCAAGGCACAATACGTAGCTTAGAACTGGTTTGTTTGCCAAGGGATCATGAATAATTGGTGAACTGTCGCCTTGAAATGATGTTTAAAACAGTTTAAAAACCCTAATAAATCAAAAACACCAACCTTACACTGGTGGCTTAAAAACAGATGGCAACCTTTCTAATGTATTCGTTTAGAAGATGCAATCAGGTTGACACCATAGTGTATATATATGGACAGTGAACACTCGGAAGGGACTGTGCGCATAGAGTCTTCTATCTAAACCGCGATGCCATATGACCTCAAATGGACATACGCGGCACAGATGATGTTGTGAATGACTTAAATTATTTTATTGATTTTGGTTTAACGCCGTTTTCAACAGCGGCCATTTTCAACAGCGGCCATGTCCCCTACCCATGTCTTCTCTGGCTTTCCCACATCAAAACTCCAGACGACATCCTTTCCAAGCTACTGGCTGCATTTCCACATAGTCTGTTAGCCCATTCGTGGAAAGCGAATAGAGCTTGTCACAGTGACTTTGGTTAAACGTCGATAATAATTATGATCAATTTGGGATTCGAATTAACAACCATTGGATTGACAGCCCGCGTCGCAGCCGATTGAGCTATCTGATAATTTACACTTATATATGATCAAAATGCGAAAGTTCAAGATACATTAAATACAATCTAATTTGGCTGTGATGTTTGTCTGTATATGAGGCGCACACACATTATTTGACTGTTGAAAACATTGTTAGTGAATTTGAAAGTGTGCGTCATTTTCTTAACACAGCATCTGTTCAGTCTAGAAAGTACATTCTGCTTTTGAAACTCAATTACATACTAGTACCGTAGGCTGGTATTACCGCATTTCAATGATAATTGCACCTTAGTATGTTCATTTTAAAAGCAAATAACAGTTTCTAGTTCAAATATACAATAAAAACCATTTGTTTCATCTGATCATTATAACACTTAACATTGTTTTTATGCATGGGTGCATCCTATATGATTTAAACATACATATATAGCAAACGAAACATATAATATCATTTGTGTAATATCAAAAATACCGATGAAACAAAATTAATACAAATGCGAGAACGAAAATATTTGTCAACTTCGTTTATTTGGAATCCAATAAGTATATATAGTGAATAAAATGCAAACTCTTATTTACACATGTTATCAAGGGTTCCAGTTCATTTCAATGATTGAGTAATATTAGAAGGCTTCGATGGTGATTACTCTCAAATGAAGAGGAAAATCTCGTCGATTTTATTCAGATTTTATGATGCCGTAAGAACACTTACAAAGTTTCACTTCTTTATTTTATCGCCGAACAGAAAATACCTTCCGAGTTTTATGTTGGCTCATGGTGAGAACTGAGAATTGAAACACGATTGCCTGCGAGAAAGTGTGACCCCAAATCCTCACCCCGCTGAAATTCTGCATTTGAGAGCGGCCGTGCGAAAATGTACAACTTGTCCACCATCACAGTCTACGCCCACTGCATAGTGCTAGATGAGGAGGAGTAAACAGTTCTCCTTCAATCTCTTACGATTCAACCTAAACCTATGTTGTGGGTACCCAAAGTCAATCGTCTCATTGAGACGATTCTTTTGAGTGCCCACTCCAAAGGGTTTGGGTGTCATTACATGATTTAGGGATGTGAAATACCCTTCTTATCGAGTAATCAACCTCTAGTCAGCCATTTAAATAAAAGCACCGAATGCTCGCCTACACGACCGAACTCTGGCAATATAATGAGAGTTAGGACTGTACTGGGTTCAGTTTAAAGTCGTCAGAAAAGTAAAACATAATCAACCCCATCAGTAGGGGGGTGACACTATGATAAACAAACGCGTTGCATTTAGCAGTTATCCTATAACAAGTCATCAGAATTAACATAGGGAATCCTGATAAGGTTGACCTGGAGTGCCATGCGTGACCTGCGATTTTACCCAGAAAGCATTTCCAAATATATCAATTGTTGTTTTGCTTTTTCTTTACGCGCATATAGTATCTAGTGTTAATCGCCAACGGCTTTATTTGATTATCAATAACTTATATAATTTATATTCCTGTTGTTCTAAATATTAATCGCTAGCCTAGGGATTTTTTCAAATACAAGTCATGCCATCTGAGTTTTAATTATATGTTTAACACATTCGGAGTATTCCCTGCCAGGCCAGAATAGATCATTATAAGTCTACACGTATGTACCCACTGATGTACAGACTGATATGCATCTACAATGCTCGCAAACAGCCACCGTGTACATCTTTGGTGAAAAGGTCGGTCATGCAAGCGGGAGTCAAGGGTAATGACGGTCTTTCTTGGCGTTCAGTATTTCGGGGACAGTATAACGACTGATATTTCCGTGTAAGGATAATAACTACCCATACAGGAGATAATCTACACAAGAAAGGCATAGTTGTAACTAAAATTATGTTGAATGTGTTGCAAAACACCATTTAATGTACCTTTTCTCGAGGAATATCTCAACTAAACCCACGATAAATGGCAATTCTGTTTTATTACGACTTGCTGCAATACAGGAAACAAATTGTCTTACCGTTGATTGGACCGACTTAGAGCCTGAATTACATTTCATCTTGAAATGCCGTTGAATTATGAGCGATAATGTCTATTAAGTATCACCACTTTACGACTGTGGTCACCTACTCCTGATCAGTCCGTGTATCCACTTACGATTTTCATAATCGCAACATTTCGGAAATATGTCAGCGCCTCGGGTGCGGGAGGTGACGGGTTCGATCCCCGGCCGGGTCATATAAAAGACTTTGAAAATAGTAGTAATGGCTGTCTTCCCTTCTGCCCAGGGTTGCGCGGTTAGCATTAGGACTGACTAGCTAGAAGAAATGGACCAGTAGTACTTAAATGTACAAAGAAATGGACCAGTAGTACTTAAATTTACAAAGAAAACGCGGTGATATCATTCGAAAAATTGTTGAAAGTGGCGTAAAAAACCCAACAATCATTCGGCAGTAAGTTGACAGCATCGATCTGATGAAAACTGTCTTTCGTCTATAGTTAAGTTTTATTTAGACCAATATAAATATTCTTCAACATTGTGGAAAAAGCACATGGTTAGATAAATGACGCATCCTGTAAACTAGACGAACACTTTTATATGAGGATACTCAAGTGTGTTTGTTTTTTGTTTTTGCTTGTATGGTGTTTAACCCTGCTTTCAATAGTATTTACCTTATATCACATCGTTTCATGAGGTATTCACCAGTGCTGCTATAATTTCATTCATACTTTCATTTATAGAGATTTTCTGTAGGTTTGCTTTCATTTATAAAGATTGTCATATTTTCATTTATAGAGATTTTCTGTAGGTTTGCTATCATTTATAAAGATTGTCATATTTTCATTTATAGAGATTTTCTGAAGGTTTGCTTATGTATTTTCAAAGTTGTCGGCTGCAATTTATACCAGAAGAGCTGATGATTTTGCCAGGAAACTCCGTGAAATAACTGTCGTACTATTAAAGACGGCGTAAAACACCATGCAAATTACTTTTCTCCGAAAGTGTGTTAATCAACGGACATACAACGTATGCAAAATGCACCACTGAATACTAGCTAGTTTGTACAATTTAACTGCGATTTTAAGGAAGACAAAGGATCGTTTCAGGATGTTTGTTTTTGTCAGGTAATTACAGCATGATTGAGGCAAGTGAGGAATTCAAGTGAAATTTCACAAAATTACGAAATAGCATATAATTATCTGGTTTCACTTCTTCTGTCATTGAACTATACTGATTGAAACATAATATGAGCCTTCCAGCTAAAAAAAAACAGCATTGTAGTCTATGCGTAATGTATCGACCCTAACCATTCCGCGCAGGCTAACCCGGACAGACACTTTTCGCCTTCTGTAGTTTTTCTGTTTCAGAAATCATAACCATATATCTATATCCCCCTGAGACGGAAAATGTCGTCTCGGATTAGCCTGTGTGGACTATGCAGGCTGATCTGGGTCGATACATTACGCAGAGACCATACTCTTGGTTTTCTCATGGAACGGCTCATATTAAAAGTTCAAGTATATATATATAATCTTTTCGAACAGTTAACGGCCGGAATTATGTGACGATGCCGTGTTCATTTACTGCGATCAATGTGTTACTCGCACATTATTAGAACTTATTCGTGTTAAGTAACGCACAATGTATAAACAGATCCTAATTATCTTGCCAAAGAGGTGTCAGAATAAGCCTACCAGCAGTACTGGTTATGTTCGCAGAAAACGCCGTGATATAACTGGAATGAGCCGTCCAGCAATAAAACCAACATTGTGGACTCTGTGTAAAGTATCGACCCAAATCAGCCTAAGCATACCGCGCAGATTTACCCGGATATACACTTTTCTCCTCCTGTGGATTTTCTGTTTCAGGAATCATAACTCTATACCTCTCTCCCCCTGAGAGGATTTTAGGCGGACTGCGCAGGCTGATCTGGGTCGAAATATTACACAGAGGCTATAATGTTGGTTTTCTTACGGGACGGCTGAAATACTGTTGAAAGCTGCGGAAAACACCATACAAACACAAACACACCTTAAATCTCATTCAAATGAACAACACTAGTCAGAAGTCTATTAAAAACGTCTCTGACTCATTTCACGCGCGTCCGAGTTATCATTTGAGAAATAATTGAGAAAAAACACACACTACGTCATTCAGATACTACAAAAAGTGTCTTGATATTGAAAGTAGCCCCTATAGATATCCATTATCGACACCAGAAAGCTCGTTTTCTTGTTGTATAAATTACGGATCGCAATCATTTTCAAGGCCCAATTAAACAAATCCCTGCTTTACAAATAAAAACATCACTGGTTACTGAATTCGGAGATTCAATGTAAGGATTATTTACACACCAGCATCAATAATTGCCAACCTCCGCCATTTTGGAACCTCGAAGCAGTTTTGCAATTAGTCGGGGTCAGAAGTTCATATGCCGTCACTAGGGTTAACACTCTTGCCGTTCATGAGGAACTCGGATTCGTCGTGAACTTAGCCATTGTGTAATAATAATGTATTTATATATCATACCACATATAATATATAGGCTATTTATAGTAACACGGTCCGGTGTGGGATTCCCCGACTTTTCTCATACGATAACGTTAAGGCCATTCTATTACAGCATAAGATATCAAAAGCAATGTTATATTTTGTTGAAAAATGTAGATGATCAAACAGGCATACATACGCAACAGGAGTTAGGATTTTTTTATGCAGTTACCGTTTCAGATACATCTGGATTTCCCAGGATATTGAAATATAAATGTATTTATCTCAGATTTTAAAATAAGGCTTAAGTTTTTATACAACAAGATTGACATGATGCTCTCAGTTATTCTGTTAACAAACATGATATGCAATTTATATCAAATTTATATCTTTTTCCTAATTTAGGAAAGCATTTTCAAAATGTCGGTGCTTTGATCATAAACTGAATATTGAAGTAGGTAGACATCATAATGCTCTAAGAGAAGAGATGATGTGCACTTAATATCCTGGAAAATTCGCAGTTGATATAATTGAAGATGAATTTCATGTGTTTCTCTTTTGCAAACGCCATGAGAAATTCAGGAAAAATAATTTAGGTGCTATAAAGATTCAAACAGCCGACTCATTCATTAGATTCATGTCATGTTGCGACAGATCAAATTTATTCGATATTTGTAAATTAGTCCACACACTATTGTTGGTACGAAATGAAGAGTCTTACCTTTAGCAGTTAGCATCTATATATTCTCATCTTTATCGACACAGTTTGCTATTCATGTTATACTAAGGCTAAAT
>JAUELF010271724.1:0-10830 GCA_031471495.1 Clinocardium nuttallii | reverse complement strand
AGGGCACTCCACCATGACCGAATTGCCGCGACTGGGGATCGAACCAGGGACACCCTGTTTCGAAATCCCCGACGCTAGCCACTCGACCACAGCGGATTCCGGGGCTCAGTAGAAGTATTGGAAGAGTTTGAAGAGAAAATAATATTTTTAATATGGCCAATTCATGATACTCTTGTTTTTTTTAAATTATCTGATCATAAACTGCAGTTTAGCCTTTCAAATGAAACCATTCCAGAAAAGTGTGAGTGACAGGGCTCACCTTGTGACAGGGCTCACCTTGTGACAGAGGTCTACTGACCAGGCAGATTTATAAACAGCTCTTTTCCTCACAATATTCTGTCTAAATACATGTCCTATCCAACCAAACCCTATTTTATGGGTACTCGATCATCTCAGTGAGACCATTTTAATGGGTATCTTCTACATTGGGTTTAACTCTTTCCTGCTTACAGACACTTTTTGACGCCTCTGCTGCAGAAGAAAATTTTGAAAAGACTTGAAAGTCCAATGACAAAGAAGAAAATTCACTCAAAACCAGTAATTTCTCCTTTAGCCACATTTAATGTTTTCAACTCTTTTCGATAATTATCAAAAACCCTTATTTATAAAGATTTCTAATGTTTTTTTCAATATATTTTCGAAGACGTCTGCTGTAGATTTGTTGTATGTGGGTAAAAGGTTAACTTATAATGACACAGTTATATATATAGCAGCGATGAGAATTGCTCATCATGAGCGATTTTGTATTTGACCACAATGTTTTAATTTTATTTAACAATTAAGCTGTCTTTTATCAAGATCTTTTATGTTTTTGTTACTATGTTTTAAAATTCGTCTTCTGTTCAAATATAGAGTTTAGAAGATGAAATTTTACTATTTTACCTTTCCCTCATACGACAATTCTGCAGCAGACGACTTTGAATGTATTTTGTCAAAACATAGAAAATCTTAATAATTGAATGGATAACCTATCACAAAAAGTGGAAAACATTGTGGCAAAAGGTAAAATTGCACATTTTGTTAATATCTGAAGTGCTCTACTTGTGATCAAAAGGTGACTGTGCCAGGTTAAACTCATTTGAGAGTATCTGTGTCAAACTTTTGGACTTCTCGGGTCCACACACTGAGCATGAGCTTTAGTGTTAACCCTTTCCCACCTACAACAGATATACAGCAGAGGACTTTGAAAATAAATTACAATTGTACTAATTTTAAAACATTCAATTATACAGATGGTCCATATTTTGACAAACATATATATATAGATTTATTTCAGTTGTCTGCTTAAAATTTGTTGTATGTGGGAAAGAATCAAATTAAAGTTTCAAAATAGAAAAATCATAATTGAAAACATGTTAACATACCTTTAAGTGACTAACGGAAATGATTTTCAAGTTAATAATTATTATCATTCATAGTTCACTCATTTGCATATATATAACCATCTTACTCTTTTCTATTTGTCTCAACCCTTTCCCTCGTACGACAACTCTGCAGCAGAGGACTTTGAACATATTTTGTCAAAAATAGAAAATCTCTATAATTGAATGGATGACTAAAAGATGAAAACATTGTGGCAAAAGGAGAAATTGCTCGTTTTGAGCAATTTCTTCAATTGACACTTATGTTTTCAAAAAGCTGTCTGCTGCAGAGGCGTCAGAAAGCGTCTTTATGAGGGGAATGGTTAACCCTATCCAGAATGTTATAAATATGTAGCAGAAAGAAGTTGGGGAAAGGCTAAATTTAATAAATAAAATTCAATTATTGAAAGTAAAATTCTCCTTTTTTAACATTTGTTTTCAAAAGTTGTCTCCAGCACACTGCTTCAAAATGATGCAGTATGAATTAGGGAATGGGTTACAATTAATCCTATCTCTGAAATCGATGATTCATGCTACTTGGCAACAGCTGACACTGTGTTATTACCTTTCCCGCTTGCAGATGCTCTCCAGAGGGGTTCAGCTCTTTTCCCCCACAATTATTAAAGCAAACTGTGTGTACTTAAAAGGATTTTCTCACTGAGTACCCACAACATAGGGTTACAGGGTCAAATAAGGATTTTAGAACATGCAACATGCCCCTTATCTAGAGCTCAGGCTCTCTGACACCACTGCAGCAAATGACTTAAGAAACATATTGTGACAAAAGGAGAAAATGCTTAATATGAGCAATTTCTCCTTTTGTCAAAAATGAGAAACTGTATCAAACAAATTAAACTATTCTTTAATTCAAAGAGATTTTTCCTATTTTTGCATAGATGTTTTCAAAATTCTCTGCTGCAGATTGCTATATATGTTGGAATGGGTTAATTGCGTGCAAAATTAGAAGAAATTACTCAAATTATGCCCAGCACAACTCAAAAATTTCATAAGTTAATTACGCTGAATTTTTTTTTTTCCCACAATATGTGGGAAAAAGTAAGAGAGGTAGTTTAAAATATTAGTCTAGCTAGCTAGATGTCCTTGCGTAATTCTTTAGGCTCCATACCATTAATTGACACGTTTTTATGTATCCGCGGCAGACGTTTTTTGAAAACATTATGGCAAATGGAAAAAATGTTCATTTTGATCCATTTCTCCATTTGCATCAGTGCAGAGACATAGATAAGATATATTTAGGTCTCTGATCAGTGTTAATTTTCAGCTCTTTGCAGTATATAAAGTAAGTTCAATCATGTTTGGTGATTAAGTTGTTTGTCAGAAATGGGGGTTATTAATAACTTAATACATGTTTATTATTTCAGGGGACTGTGACTGAACCCTTTACCCACATAAAACAAGTTTGCTGCAGACAAGTTTGGAAGATCCCTACAAAATAAATTATAATTATCGTTGAAAACAGTGTGGCAGAAGGAGAAATTGCTCATTAAGAGCAATTTCCCCTTATGCCACTTCGTTTTCATGTGATCTTCTGCAGATCCTCAAAATGTAACTGTTTATCAACAAAATGTATCTGTTTATCCTCAAAATGTATCTGTTTATCAACAAAATGTATCTGTTTATCCTCAAAATGTATCTGTTTATCAACAAAATGTATCTGTTTATCAACAAAATGTATGTTTATCGACAAAATGTATCTGTTTATCGACAAAATGTATCTGTTTATCCTCAAAATGTATCTGTTTATCAACAAAATGTATCTGTTTATCGACAAAACGTAAGGGTTAAAATGAAAATTTAAAGATGTTGAAAGCATTCATGTACAAAATTTATGGTGTAATTAACTGCATATTATTTGAAAATTTAGTTACAGCAATTTAAGTGTGTAAAATTCTTGATATATACCTTTAATAAGTCGTAAGTTGTATAAACATATCAATTATGTTGTATAATGGGCCAGTGGCCTAAATTGCAAAATGAATATCTTGTAATATTAGTATCATATGTATAGATGAAACATGACAAAACCAGACTGAATACATCCTATCTTATCTACATCGCTGATACTATATAATACACTTTGATACATGTGTATATATATATATATATATATATATATATATATACAAAGGAATATATATACAAAGAAAGCCTCCTTTCAACAAAGTTTACATTAATACAACTACCCTTTGCTGCCTAAACAGGTCAGCAAGGTCAGCAGACGATCATTGTTAAAACTGTGCGAACCATTACCAGTAATTTTCCTTTTCCCACTTTGTTTCCCACGAAAAAATCAAACAATTTATCCAACAAACGTATCCCAATCATCAAAGCAGACGACTTTAAACTTTACACAATACTTAAAAGTAGTAAATAGTTAACCTTTTCCCACATAAAGACACTTGCTAACGCCACAGTAGCAGACGACTTTAGAAAATATTTTGGACAAAAAGGAAAAATTGCACAAAAAGAAATTTCTCCTTTTGTCACAACCGATTATATTCTATCTTATAGTTAAACAATCATTTGTGGACAGTTTTCATGTTTTATCCAATATGTTTTCATATTCTTTGTACGTGGGAAAGTGTTTCTTCCGTTAGTCGGGCTATCTACTACGTTGCGTACATGTATAATTCTATTTATAGACTGCTAACCGGGAGTTTGTTTATAACAATTTACTTATTCTACTATCATTCATACATGTTTTAATAAATACTAGATTTCATCGAAACAATGCATTGTGTCGTTTCAATTTTGTGCATACGCGATAAGCATGATGCGTCGGTTTTCAATCATCGTTTGCATTAGGTAAATGACGATGAAAAAGAAGTAAAATTGAAAACACCTACCCGACTTACTGATAACCTTCAATCCTATAATGAGGCAGTGAACAGTTTTCAGTGGCTGTCAGGGTATATTATTGAAATGGTCGCACATTGCATAACAAAATATGAAACGCTTCTTACTTTTTCGATGAATAGAATATAGGTGAACTGTCGCCATGATATAACCGAACAAAACTGTTGAAAACGGTGTAAACCACAACAAATTAAAACTTGACGGGAGAATGAAACCTAATCCCTTTCCGTCATACAACAAAGCTGCAGCAGACGATTTCGAAGAATATGGCAAGTCTCTAAATATTGAAAAGAATGAACATTCTGGCAAAAGGTCGACTGCTGCAGATGCGGTAAATTCCATCTAAATTGGAAAAGGGTTAAACACGGGGAAAAAATATTCACAGAGAAAGTGTAGGTCAGTATTTATAATTCTTCCTAGCCTGTTCTGGTTTCATGTATAATATAAGTCCCAAGAGCTGAACAAAACTAATTAACCCGTAACCTTTAACGTCTGTGATGCTCTTTCGGCCTAGAACGCTAACACTGTCAATACATAAAGTAAACTATATAATGGCCTATAATAACTCAAACTTCGGGAATGTGAAAACAAATTGAGAACAGAAACAACTGCTCGGGTAGGAGCAATTTCCATTTCGCTTATATTGTTGGGAAAACAGTTTAAAAGGAGTGGCATGTGAGTCCTCTTCCAGGTACAATCTCAAATTCCACGAGAAAACCAACATTATGGACTCAGTGTAATGTATAGATCTACCCAGATCAGCCTTCGCAGTCCGCGCAGGCCAGGGTGACACACTCACCCTGTGCAGGCTAATCCGGGCCGGCACATTCAGTCACATCGGGATATAGGTATAGAGAGTATATAATGACTCCTGAAACACAAAATCCACAGGAGTCGAAAACTGTCTGTCAAGGTTAGCCTGCGTGGAATGATTAGGCCGATCCGGGTCGATACTTTACGCACAGTCCACAATGTTGATTTTCTCGTGGAACGGCTCATGCGACATTGCATCATCTGCATGAAGCACATTCCGTATAACGGTATACATTACTCCTCCAAGTACGCACACTCGTTGTTCATGTGTTGTACAATAGCCTAACTTACGTGTATGTAGGAAAGGCGGTAAGGGTCGGAACACGAGGGAAAGAGTATTTTTAGTGGTATTTTACGCTCTTTTCAGTGGTATTGCAAGCATATCACAGCGACAGAATACCTGAATGATGAAACGTGCAATGTTAGGCTGGTGCCAAAACTCCCATGCTTTCTGAGCAAAAAGGTATAAATACATGTTTGGAGGTATAAAGACATATTGGGAAAGTTATAAAGACAAATTGGAAAAGTTATAACGACATATTGGGTAAGGTATAAAGACATATTGGGAAAGTTATAAAGACATATTGGGAAAGGTATAAAGACATATTGGGAAAGGTATAAAGACATATTGGGAAAGGTATAACTATATATTGGGAAAGGTATAAAGACATATTGGGAAAGGTATAACTATATATTGGGAAAGGTATGAAGACATATTGGGAAAGGTATAACTATATATTGGGAAAGTTATAAAGACATATTGGGAAAGGTATAACTATATATTGGGAACGGTATGAAGACATATTGGGAAAGTTATAAAGACATATTGGGAACGGTATGAAGACATATTGGGAAAGTTATAAAGACATATTGGGAAAGGTATATATTGGGAAAGGTATGAAGACAAATTGGGACAATTATAAATACATTTTGGGTAAGGTATAAAGACATTGGGAAAGATATAAAGACATATTGGGAAAGGTATAAAAACATACTGGGAAAGGTATAAAGACACCATGGGAAAAGTATAAAGACATATTGGGAAAGGTATAAGGACATTTTATTTTCATCGAACTACAACATGTTTATTTAAGTCTACAAGTAGTAATTCTACAATCAAATTCCAAACAAACATACGTAAATGGTCATCTAATCGTATAGCACCACCTACATTATAGCAGCTCCGAAAAGACTGACAAGTCGTTCTTCATAAGGTGGCATATAACATTTGCTTTCATTCTGCCCGACGACTAATAATGATAAATAGTAAGTTTTGGGTACATTTTTGGGTAAATGGTTGATTTCAATGTGTATTAATGTGAAAAGTAAGCTCCCAGTATGGCTTTGATTTGTTTGGTTGAATCCGCTTCTGCTTCTGGTTTGACAACACTGGTTGCGGAGCTAGGCGTGAATATATAAATTTGAATACCAGCTTTCGTGTCCAAGATTGCTTGGAAGTAAGCTGTAAACATGGTAGTTATGACTGCATCCACAGATTGTCTATTGTTTTGAGTATAAGTAGCTTTTCAATTTAATACTTAACCCCGGCGTTTCTGTTTGGTGATTTTTGAAGAAAAGGGTATAATTATTCTTTTATCCTACTTTCTTCACCCTGTTTTAGACCACTTTTATAGCCAGGATGACATCGTGTCCTTTTAACTTGTGTACACCAGTCTTATCATCTAGACGCTTTCATATATTGCAACAACTACACAATAAATCGTTAATAATATTGAGATTTACAATCAAATAAAACTCGCGAACTATTTATAGAACCTTTTGGAATGATAACATTTCAGCTTCCCGTTTTTAGGTCGCTTTTCATTTTAGCCTATTAATATTTAGTACAAAAATAATGAAATTTTGCATTTCAGATAGAACGCGCGATGATATTTATTATCTGTCTAAACACGAAGAAAGATAATATATACATATGCTAACTCTATTTAGATATTGTCTCGATAAGTCTCAAATCTTAGTATCAATATTGTACCAAAGTAGCACTGACATGATTATTATTAATCGTGTCTCTGCATCAATCACTAATGGAACTATATATTTGGCGGTTTAACGGAAGAGAGTAAATTGGTTTGCAGTAAGACATTAAAATCCAACGGGCTGTTCAAAACTACCTATATACATTTTTTCGTTGTTGATGTTTCTGTTAGTATTGTGGCGATTGTCAACCCAATCGCCAAAAAATGTATCCCGGTCTATAAACATAACGTTTGTTGTTTTTTGCAATGAAATATATTGTTTTGTATTGTATTGTCTAAGTTACTCTAACTGTATATTGCGTTAGATCACCTAGTGTACACGGACACAATAATACATAAGTAACAAACAGTCAGAAATTTAACTGACGAGTTGAGGTCAATTGTAACCCTTATAAATCAATGGTCAAGTTAACAGTTATCCCTTTTCCACATCAAAAACCCTTTGACGCATCTGCAGCAGACACATATTGAAAACATTGTGTCTTAGTAAGAGATTGCTCATGGTGAGCAATTTCTCTATTTGTAACTATGTTTTCAACACTTTTTGAAAGTTAATCTCTCATTTATGGTTGGTGCTTCATGTTTCTGCCTAGATAATTACAAACCCGTCTGCTGCCGTCTGATGTGTTGTTAAAGGGCCGAGTCATACGACAACCAGCCTTCATATAAAACAGAAAAGTCACTCTCAATAAGCAACCGAGTTTCGCTGTTTCCATTACGCATTGTTATGCCATTATTTACTGTTTAAAAAGGTCACGAATTTGGCACGAAGCAGTCCGTGTAAACCGATGTGTCATGATGTGTATTCATAATCAATGACACGACACGGTCAATGAACTTATACGATGATGAGAACACTGAATTAACCTTTACCATCATAAGACAATTCAGCAACAGACTCTATAATTGAATGGATAACCTATGAATAATAATGTAAACAGTGTGGCATAAGGAGAAATTGCTCGTTTTGAGCAATTTCTTCTTTCGTCACTATGTTTTCAAATAGCCGTCTGCTGCAGAGGTGTCAGAAAGCGTCTATATGATGAGAACGGTGAATTAGTATGTACGAGCGTGTCAACGTTTCTATATTTGCCTTTTTGAAGTGACATTTGAATAATAAAATTTAAACCGCGTCACACTAAAACCAAACTTCGTAGGTTTTAAAGTTAATGTCGATTTGATTCGTTTGTTTGTATTGTTCTAAACGCCGTTTTCAGCAATTTTGTGACTAGCACTTCTGGTCCATTTATCCTAACACGAGCGATTCAGTCGTAATTAGTGCTTACCTCACAACCCCGAGTGCCATGGAAAAGCCATTACTACCAGTATTAACAATGACGATTTGATTCCAATTGCATAATTCTTGACAGTTGGATTTAAGATTTAGCAAGTCTCCAAAGGCTTAACATTTCCCCTCATACCATTATTCTGCAGCAGACGACATTGAACATATTTTGTCAAAAAGGAGAAAATCTCTATGATTGAATGGATAACCTATGACTAAAAGTTGAAAACATTGTGGCAAAAGAAATTGCACATTTTGTGCAATTTCTTCTTTTGTCACTATGTTTTCAAAAACCCGTCTGCTGCAGAGGCGTCAGAAAGCGTCTATATAAGGGAAAGGGTTAACTACATCAAGACTTGAGAGAAAGCTGTGACGTTTTATTGAGACGCGACCATAATGGTATTCGTAGAACTGCGAGTCAAAGATGACATGCAAAAAATATACTATATTGTTTATTGTTTTATCCTTTGAAAGTTTCCACAATACAACAAATCTGCAGCGTATATTTTTGTAAACGTGTTTGCTAATTCTCTACAATTGAAAGTTTAATTATTGAATAGAGATAGAAACATTTATGAAAAAAGAGAAATTGCTCTTTAAATGTGTATTCATAATCAATGACGGTCGATGACATGCGATGGTGAGAACGGTGAATTAATATGTACGAGCGTGTCAACGTTTCAATGTAAGTGCAATTTTAAAGTGATATTGAAGCCGTTCCAA
Organism: Clinocardium nuttallii; assembly: GCA_031471495.1. Lineage (NCBI taxonomy): Eukaryota > Metazoa > Mollusca > Bivalvia > Cardiida > Cardiidae > Clinocardium > Clinocardium nuttallii. The sequence goes on along the minus strand of JAUELF010271724.1, from coordinate 1,774 downwards.
GAGAAAACAAACAGACGGAATGTGTCGGCCCGTATTATCCTGCGCGGACTGCGCATGCTGATCTTGGTCGATACATAACGCAGAGTCCATAATGTTGGTTTTGTCCTGGAACGGCTCGTTTGAATATAAGAATTGAGCCGCGTCACGCTAAAACCAACCTCCGTAGATTTTTAAAATTAACTTCTCGAACTGAATTCAATTGAATATTTCTCGACAGTTGGTTTCAAGTCTTAGCAAGACTCCACATACTTAACTACACAATACGTGTAATACTTGAAAGAAAGCTGTGAAGTATCTGATCAGACTGTGTGGAGGCGTAATCTGATCTTGATATTCGCTTGCGGTCGACTCTCGACGGTTGGTTTTCTTGAGACGCGGCGCAAATGATATTCATAGAGAGGCGAGTCAAAGATGACATGCCAAAATAATACTTTTTAATATATTGCCTAACCCTTTTCCACCAACAACAAATATGAGGCGGACGACTTTGAAAATATCAAGGCAAACATATGGAAATTCTCTGTATTTGAATGTTAAATAACTGAATAGGGTTAAAAACAGTTCACAAAAAGAACAAATTGTTCATTATGAGCAATTTCTCGTTTTGAACAAAATGTATTTAAATGTCGTCTGTTGCAGAGGCGTCAGAAAGCATCGGTATATGAGAAAGGGTTAAACGCATATTTAATAAAAACATGAGCAATTTGTCAAGGCGATATTTGTCGATAAATCTAAATGTTGAAATTACGTCCAGTATGTATGGTGCCATACGCCATTGAATATAGTAGTTCAGTTATACCACGGCATTTCCTGGTGAATTATCAGTATTACCTGTAGTAATTATCCCGAATTGTCCCTACACGGTATGTCTCTCTATCCACTTTACCACAGAGGCGGTTCAAGTGACGTTCAATACGTTTGGTGCCATACGCCATTATAAATACTATATCAGTTATATGACGGCATTAACTGGTGAATTACAGTCACGATTACCTGTAGTCATCGTCCTAAGTTGTCCCGACACGGGCGGTCTCTCTATCCACTTTACCACGGAGGCGGTTCAAATGACTTTAAGAATTATCGCTGCGACTTTTTCAAAATGGCTAAGGAAATAATGAAACGTTTTCCAAGGTTTATAGTAATATCAATTAACCCTTGGATTGTAAGGTCGAATTGGTTCTCGATCAACTTATTTCCGAGGTTTGAATTCAGGCAATGCGACTGTCTTTATTCGGCTTCAACCTAAAAGCTAGCAGTGTATGTGAGAAAGGCAACCTAGTAGATTGGAAAGACTGTTGATATTGTTGAAAACGAAGGTAATCTAGTAGGTTGGAAAGAAGGTCGATAGTGTTGAAAATGAAGACAATCTAGTAGGTTGGAAAAAATGTTAATATTGTTGAAAATGAAGGCAACCTAGTAGGTTGGAAAGATTGTTGATATTGTTGAAAGAGAAGGCAACCTAGTAGGTTGGAAAGAAGGTTGATATTGTTGAAAATGAAGGCAATCTAGTAGGTTGAATAATATGTTAATATTGTTGAAAACGAAGGCAACCTAGTAGGTTGGAAAAATTGGAAAGACGGTTGATATTGTTGAAAACGGAGGCAACCTAGTAGGTTGAATAAACGGTTGATATTGTTGAAAACGAAGGCAACCTAGTATGTTGAAAAGACGGTTGATATTGTTGAAAATGAAGGCATTCTAGTAGATTAAAAAGACGGTTGATATTGTTGAAAATGAAGGCAACCTAGCAGGTTGGAGAGACCGTTGATATTGT
>JAUELF010271713.1:0-10830 GCA_031471495.1 Clinocardium nuttallii | reverse complement strand
TAGAGATTTTCGATGTTATACTAAAATATGTTCAAAGTCGTCTGCTGCAGAATTGTCGTATGAGGGAAAGGGTTAAAGAGATTGTCCATTAATTTTTCTCAATGTTTTTTAAGTTCTACAGATTTGTTGCATTTTGTGGAGTGTTTTCTAAATGTTCTACAATCATATCCATTTTATCATATTTATAGCTGGAAACCCATTGTGAACTACATAGACAAACAGTTTGAGTCGTATTTCAAGGCGGAGAGCGGTCTAAACCGTAAAAATATCCAGGACACCAGGGTCCATTGCTGCTTGTATTTTATTTCACCGTATGGTCACGGGTAAGTCCGATTTCATGGTTCCCGGCTTTGATGCCTCTCCAACATACATACGGGAATCCGCCGCAGTTGAGTGGTTAGCGTCGGAGATTTGAAACTGGTTGTCCTGGGTGCGATCAGTAGCCGCGGCACTACGGTCATGATGTCCTTGGGCAAGGCACATTTTTTAGCCCAGTACTGGTTTGTTAACCCAGGAATTATTAGGTAAACTGTTGCCGTGATATAACTGAAATAATGTTGAAAATGGCTAAACAAAACAAACCAACATACAGACGCACAGACGCACAGACGCTTACTGACATCTCTGCAGCAGACCACATTCTAAAACATTATGACAAAAAACGAGAAAATTTGCCACAATGTATTCAACTCTATTAAACCCTTTCCCTCATATAGATGCTTTCTAACACCTCTGCCGCAGATGGTTTATTGAAAACATAGTGACAAAAGAAGAATCTTTTGCCACAATATTTTCCACTTTTAGTCATAGGTTATCAATTAAATTATGGAGATTCTCCATTATTTGACAGAATATGTTCAAATTCGTCTACTGCAGAATTGTTGTATGAGAGAAAGTGTTTATAACATTCATTAGTTGATGCTTTCTGACATCTCTGCTGCAGACTACATTCTAAAACACTATGGCTAAAAGGAGAAATTGCTTATGGAGAGCAACGTCTCCATTTTGCCACAATGCTTTCAACTCTTTTTTAACAATAACACCTTCCTTAGTTGATAATTTCTAAATGTTTGCTTCAATGTTTTCAAAGTTTTCTGTTGAAGATTTGTTGTATATGGGGAGTGTTAATCCCTGTCTACATGTAGACGCAGTTAGACTCTTCTAACTTTTGAAAACATTGTGGCAAATTGGGAGATAACGCACATGATAAGCTATTTCTACTTTTACCACCATTTAAAATGATGTTACCAACTTGATTCAGTTGGTATAATTTCATGTATAGAGAGTTTCCATATTTTTGCATAACGTTTCTCCAAAAGTTATCTGCTGCAGGTTTGTTTTATGTGGGAAAGGGTTAACACCAACTTGGCTACTTTCTATAATGTAACACGGACTTCACCTGATCTCTTAGCATTATATTTCGGCAGTACTTGGGTAAACCCAACCTTGGCGTTTTTATTAACCCTTCCCCTCATACAACAATTCTGCAGCAGACGACTTTAAACATTAGAAAATCTCTATGATTGTGTGGATATCCTATGACTAAAAGTGGAAAACCTTGTTGCAAAAGAGAAAATTGCTCTTTTTGAGCACTTTCTTCTTTTGTCACTATGTTTTTAAAAAGCTGTCTGCTGTAGAGGCGTCAGAAAGCATCTATATGAGGGAAAGGATTAAAGCTGTTCTTGAAATTGATATTAAAGCTGTATGTCATAATGTGCTCATTGATAATAGAGACATAGATATCTACATTCCTGTCAACTGCGGCAGGTCACTTCATCGTAGCAAAAATATGGAAAACTCAATAAACGAAAGCATAATTGTGTGATAAAGTTGAAAACATTGTGGCAAAAGGAAAAAAAATGGCTCCTTATGAGCAATTCTTGATTTGCCACAATGTTTTCATAAGTTAACTGCTGCTGATGTTGCATCAAAATACGTCTGAAAGAGGAAAAGGGTATACAACAATGATTTTGTTTCAATAGTTTTCATCAATTTATCAGCATATTGGATGGAAGGACTGACAGTATGTTTGTGTGTACCATCTCCCACATACACATACTTTATGATACCTCTGCAGCAGATGACTCTGGCAAACATTGAGACAAAAGGAGAAATTGCTAAAAAATGATCAATTTCACCTATTGCTACAACATTTTCAACTTTGTTCAGTAATTATATGTCTTCATTTATAGAGATTTTCTGTGTTTTTGCCTAGCTGCAGATTTGTTGTATGCAGGAAAGGTTTGTCAACACATAGAAAATCTCCATGATTGAATGGATAACATGACAAAAATAAAAAAAAACATTGTGGCAAAAGAAGAAATTGCAAGTTTTGTGCAATTTCTGCTTTTGTCACTATGTTTTCAAAAAGCTGTCTGCTGCAGAGGTGTCAGAAAGCGTCTATATGAGGTAAAGGGTTAAGTTAAAAGTTTCTGAATTTATTGATATTTTTCTGTGTTTTTGCCTAGATGTTTTTCAAATTCGTAAGCTGCAGATTTGTTGTATGTAGGAAAGGGTTAAGTTAAAAGTTTCTGAATGTCTTTTTATTTCAGACTGAGGCCGGTAGATGTATTAGTAATGAAGAAACTACATCATAAGGTCAATATCGTACCGCTTGTGGCCAAGTCAGATATGTTGACGAAAAAGGAAATTAAAGCATTGAAAGAAAAGGTAATGGACTGAAAATGTTTTCTTCCCTTTCGTCTATGTATATGTATGAGTTTGCATATGTTAAAAATGTTCCTTAACCCTTTCCCTCATATGTGACATGGTGACAAAAATAGAAATTGCTTTTGCCACAATGTTTTCCACTTTAAGTCATAGAAAGCATTTTGGTGAATGGATATATTTCCTGTAAAAATCTATATCATATATATCTATAAACCCTTTCTCTCAAATAGACGCTTTCTGACAAATCTGCAGCAGACGCCTTTGGACATATTTTGTCAATAAATGGAAAATCTCTATAATTGAATGGATAACCTATGACTATAAGTGGAAAACATTGTGTCGTTTTGAGCAATTTCTTCTTTTGTCACTATGTTTTCAAAAACCCATCTGCTGCAGAAACACAAAATAGAGATTTACTTTTATGTGTATGTATTACAGGCGTAACCATGATAGAGAAACATAGAATACAGATTTACCTATATGTGTATGTAATTACAGGTGCAAACTGAGATAGAGGAACATAGAATACAGATTTACCTATGTGTGTAACTGTGTATGTAATTACAGGTGCAAACAGAGATAGAGGAACATAGAATACATGTGGATTTACCTATGTAATTACAGGTGCTAACAGAGATAGAGAAACATAGAATACAGATTTACCAATGTGTGTATGTAATTACAGGTGCAAACAGAGATAGAGGAACATAGAATACATGTAATTACAGGTGCTAACAGAGATAGAGAAATATAGAATACAGATTTACCTATGTGTGTATGTATTACAGGTGCTATTGGAGATAGAAAAACATAGAATACAGATTTACCAGTTTCCAGACTGTGACAGTGATGAAGATGAAGACTTCAAACAACAGGACCAGGAATTAAAGGTTAGTTTAGATCTATCTATAACCTTTTCCTACTTACAGATGCTTAGTGATGCGGTTTTGAATTCTATTCAATATTATACTATCTTTTATAGATTTTTTCCATATGTTAGCCTACATCTTTTCAAAGTAGTGTGCTGTTGATTTGTTATATGCGGGAAAGGGTTAACAATTTCACATAGCCAATACATCTGCAGCTTTTTGTATTGAATTCATCTAGGGGTGAGGGAAATTTGAGAAATCTTTCCAATTGAAATTACGTTTTAAGAATGGCGATATTTCGCATCATTAGTATTACTTTTTTTTAAAGTTTTCAAATTGTGTCTGCTACAGGTGCATCAAAATGTGTGTTGAAAAGGGATAAAATGTACCTCATATTGTACTGATTCAGATGAGATCACACATAAAAAATGATAAGATATAATTTCAAGAATGATGACATTGGAAACATCTTTGCAATAATAGGGGATTTTCTTTTAAATGGGAGAACATTTTATTTAATAAAGTTGAAAACATTGTGGCTAAAGAGAGAAATTGCTCTTTTTGTCGCATTGTTTCCAAAGTTGTCTGCTTCGTAGGATTCTGTATGTTGAATAGGGTTTAACATTACGTAGTAAAATATTTTTATGTAAATTTGGGCAATTTTTTTTTAACAAACAAGACAAAAATGCGCACAATACATCATGGAAAAAGGAATCATTATGAGAATGTTAAGAGTTATTCCAAAATGATTCAAAAATGAGTATGCTCCAAGTACATCAACAGTTGTCTGTATAAGGGACAGGCGTAATGTCAAAACGTAGTATAAAATAAACAACATGTGGTTGTGTGATTATATATATTTTATTTTTATTATTAATTGGTAACTTATTTACAGAAAGCCATTCCCTTTGCCGTAGTGGGTAGTAACACAGTAGTAGAAGCCGGTGGTAAGAAGATTCGAGGGCGAATGTATCCATGGGGAATCGTAGAAGGTATGTACCTATACAATTTATAGCTGCACTGAAAAGGTATATAAGGTTTCAAAAGATGGAAATAAGCAACATATTTCTGAAATTTTACATTTCAAATACCCATTTTACATTATCCTTTATTACACTTTTAGTGCTTTTCCACTTGCAGACACATTTCAAGGCATCTTCAGCAGATGACAGTTGAAACATAGCCCTTTCTCTCATATAGACGCTTTCTGACGCCTCTGCAGCAGGCAGCTTTTTGAAAACATAGTGACAAAAGAAGTAATTGCAACAAAACATGCAATTTCTCCTTTTGCCACAATGTTTTCCACTTTTTGTCATAGTTTATCCATTCAATTATAGAGATATTCCATGTTTTGACAAAATATGTTCAAAGTCATCTGCTGCAGAATTGTCGTGTGAGGGAAAGGGTTAAAACTTTGTGGCATAAGGAGAAAGAAGTCACATACTTTCAAAGGTTGCTTGTTACCCTTGCTGCATATGGTACTCAAAGGTTTAGATAACAAAGTTTTATGGACTGAAAGGCAAACAATGATTATTTCAGGTGAGACAGATTGTTACGAGTTGACTAAAATTAATCTGTCTTGTTTAAAAAAAAAAAAAACTTAAACTATTGGCACTAATATATTTCATTTGTCTGCTGCTGAGCCCCGGTAACGATGCGGGTTGTCAATCCAGGGGTTGTGAGTTTGAATCCCAGTTCGGCCAACTTTCTTTCCGACGTTTGACAAAAGTCAATGTGACATACATCATTCGTCTTCCACCAATGGGCTAAGTCTGTGTGGAAAAGAAGCCAGTTGCTTGGGAAGATTGTTGTGTGGAATACTGGTGTGAGAAAACCAGGAAACACACGAGTAGGTGAACTGGCCGCTGTGATATGACTGAGAAATTGTTAAAAACGGCGTTAAACCCCAATCAATCCATTCATTTGAGCCCTTTCCCTCATATAGACGCTTTCTGACGCCTCTGCAGCAGGCACCTTTTTGAAAACATATTGACATAAGAAGAAAGTGCTCAAAACAAGCAATTTCTCCTTTTGCCACAATATTTTCTACTTTTAGTCATAGGTTATCCTTTCAATTATAGAGATTTTCCACTTCTTCACAAAATATGTTCAAAGTAGTCTGTTGCAGAATTGTGTATGAGGGATAGGGTTAAGGTTGTTGATGGGTCAATCAACTTAATGAATAAAGATTTTAATGATAACTTTCTTCTTACAGTGGAGAACCCCAGTCATTGTGATTTTGTCAAACTTCGACAGATGTTAATAAGGTTGGTACTTTAATACTGTTATTCTAGTTCATGATTATTCCCACATAATGACATTTGGATGAAGAATTGATATGGGTCAATTGTGGTCTTCTACAAATAAGTTGTCAGATTATCCCTGTCTGCAGCATTGATATGTTCATTATTCATGCATTTTACATTTATTCACATTTATTCATGATATAACACTGAAATCATTTCTATTTTACATTTCTTTGGCCTTTTTTTGGGGGGGTGGGGAGGATTACATATCTAAGTGCGATATACACTAATTAACATCAACCATGTACAAGTCAACTAAATGCAACATTATTGAACACGATAAGAAAGTTGAAATCATCAAATTTAGCATACCATACATATCCTTACCTTTCTCATACCACTTTTACATCTCTGTGTCTTCACAAAACTTTAATCTTACCTCATAACTCAATAAACGTTCAGCATTTACAATTGAAACTTGAAAGCATGTTCCTAGGAACAAAATGGTGTTTATACCAGGTCACTTAACTCTGACTTTAATCGCTAAATAAATGAGTCACTTAACTCTGACTTTAATCATTATTCAGTAATGCTTATGCTAATTTTGAGTTAGAAAAAAGCAGAAGACCATTGGTGTTCACTCCACGGCGCTCTTGTTTAACTCATTGTATTAAGCAAGCGCAAATGTCCGGTGATTTCGAGCCTAATGTATTATCCACTTTTACATCATTTAAGATAACAATGATTTGACTTTATTGGGGCTAAACTTCTAGTACTTGTAAATAGATACATTTAGGTCTTTATATTTTATAACATAAAGGCTGACTGTGAAGACTCCGGTGAGAGTTCAGTGTCTGAGAATCTTGTGTTATAAGATTATTCTTTTTTGAGAAACCATCTTTGATTATAAACCATCTTTTTTGAGAATTAAACCATCTTTGATGAGAAACCATCTTCTTTGAGAAACCATCTTTGATGAGAAACCATCTTTTTTGAGAAACAAACTTTTTTGAGAAACCAGCTTTGATGAGAAACCATGTTTTTTGAGAAACCAGCTTTGATGAGAAACCATCTTTGATGTGAAACCAACACCGTCTTTGATGAGAAAACCACCAAACCATCTTTGATGAGAAACCATCTTTGATGAGAAACCATCTTTGATGAGAAACCATCTTTTTGAGAAACCATCTTTTTGAGAAACCATCTTTGATGTGAAACCAACACCATCTTTGATGAGAAACCATCAAACCATCTTTGATGAAACCATCTTTGATCATCTTTGATGAGAAACCATCTTTTTTGAGAAACCATCTTTGATGAGAAACCATCTTTTTTGAGAAACCATGTTTGATGTGAATATCAATCATCTGTATTTACCCTTTCCCCATACAGCAATTCTTCAGCAGATGACTTTCAACATATTTTGCCAAAAAATAGAAAATCTCTAAAATTAAATTGATCTATAATATAATGACTAAAAGTGGAAAAGATTGTGGCAAAAGGTCAAATTGCTCATCTTGAGCAAAGATGAGCAATTTCTTCTTTAGCAACTATGTTTGCAAAAAGCTGTCTGCTGCAGAGGCGTCAGAAAGCATCTACATGAGGAAAGGAAGAAATAGGGATGCAATTTGATTGATGATTACAGGAGACTTATCAATGCAAGATTTATTCAATTAGGTACATATTTGTCAAATGTGTTTTAATTTCAATACTTATTTATTTGATGTTTCTCTTTACTGGTTCTTTTTTAACCCTTCGCCACATACAGGCACATTCTGACACCTTTGCAGCCAAAAACTTTTAAAAACATTGAAGCAAAAGGATAAATTGCTCATCATGAGCAATTTCCCCTTTTGTCCCAATGTTTTCAAGTGTTTTTCAATAATAGTATTTCGTTAATAAAGATTTATCCTAATTTTGTCTAGATGTGTCCAAAGTCGTCTCCTTCTGATTCATGCAAGGCTTATATGTTTATTTTCAGTACACATATGCAAGATTTGAAAGACGTTACGTGTGATTCGCATTATGAGAACTACAGAGCAGAGCATATATCTGAACAAATGTCCGGTCATCAGAAAGAAAGAGGGTAAACATGTTGTTTTATTTAATTAGACTGTTATGTTGTGTTTGATGTGAGACTTAACCCTTTCCCTATACATAATTCAGTGAGAGGTCTCTGCAGCAGACAGCTTTTTAAAAACATAGTGACAAAAGAAAAGTTGCTCAAACGAGCAATCTTTTGCCACAATGATTTCCACTTTTAGTCAAAAGTTATCATTCAATTATAGAGATTTTCTATTTTTTGGCAAAATATGTTCAAAGTCGTCTGCTGCAGAATTGTCGTATGAGGGAAAGGGTTAAACATGTCATGGGTTTCATGAAGAATTGTTGTAACTGCATCTTGGCATAATAGACTTAAAACCTATTGGCCTGAAGCAATCACTTTTGTTTTTTCCCCCAACATATTGAAACCGTCTGTTTAATGTTTTATATTCTATTTTCTATTTATTACTGGCGCTACCCATCCATCAAACAGTTAACAATGAGCAAGTGCTATTCTGATATTCCGCAACGGTGGCTGGTTTTCATTGATATATCTGTTCATAGTGTGTTTAATAGGTGGGCTCCATGATAACATTTTCAGTTTTGTGACACATTTTGTGACAGTCTCTTTATAATATACTTTGTCTTCTATCTAGATGCAAGAACTGGCACTACCCATCCATCAAAAAGTTACCTTCAGCGAGTGTTATTCTGGTATTCCACAACGAGGGCTGGTCAACATTGATTCGTACTGTCCATAGTGTAGTCAATATGTCCCCGCCAGAACTACTCAAAGAGGTGGTAATGGTGGATGACTTTAGTGAAAAAGGTGAGCATGATTGGTAGATCCGGAGATAAGGGGCGTATTTCATGTTCTTAAATCGGTATTCTACATCCAAACCCTGTGTTGTTGGTTCTTAGAACTTCCCTGCATATAGGCGCATGTTGACACATCAGCAGCAGACAGCTTTTAAAATCATGGTGACAAAGGAGAAATTGCTTATCATAAACAATTCCTCTTTTGCAACAATGTTTTCATTGTTATTTTAAAAATCCTTGAACCATCATTTATATAAATCTTCCATAGTTTTACCTTTGTTTTCAAATTAGTTTGCTGCAGATTTGTTATATGAAGGAAAGGGTTAAATATATGCTAAGTACATCCAAACCTTTGTTGTGGTATATTAGCCCTTTCCCTCATATAGAGGTTTTCTGACGCCTCTGCAGCAGACAATTTTTGCAAACAATATGATAAAAGAAGAAATTGCTCAAGATGAGCAATATGACATAATCTTGCCCAGATGTTTTCAAAGACGTCTGCTGCAGTTTTGTTGTATGCGGGAAAGGGTTAAGTGGCTACAACATGATGTATTTGTTTGGCCATAAGAGGGATATTTATGGGAATATACTAGAGAATTCCTTTTTATCTCTGCAGACGACTTACCTTAACCATTAACCTGATTTGATTCTTCTGATTTGAAACCATCTTTGGAAAATATGTAACATGTGTGAAATTGTAAGTTAGATTAAAATACAAAGTTAAAATCATCATTTTGAGCAATTTCACCATTTCCCACAATGTTTTCAAATGTAATTTTCTGTGAAAGTTGTTATCTTTGTTAGTTAAAGGTAACTTTAAGATATAAGTTTGTTTGTTGTTTTCTTTGAATAGATGTTGTTTCTGCAATATTTTTGCCTAGATCTTTTGTAAGTTGTATGCTGTGGATTTGTTTATGTTTTGAAAGGGTTTAAAGCCTGTTGTAAAAAAAAAAGTATAAATATGCACTCTTAAAATTGAACAACTTTTCTCAAGCTTTCATAACAAGTTTATAATTGAAAGATAACTTTTTTGACCTACCTCTTCTCCATAATGATATGACATAGCTTCAGGAGAAATAAAAAAATGATAGTATAATTATTGAATAGTGTTGCTTGCCAAATGGCAATATTGCTGAGTGCGAGGGTAAACAACACAAACAAACAAAAACAGACATCAGGGCAAAAGAAGAAATACCTCGCTATGAATAATTTCTCCCTAGAACACAATGATTTCAAAAGTCGTCTGCTGCAGATAATTATGTCAAATAGCCTCTGCAATTTGAAAAGGTTAAAGGTCATCCTTACACTTACAGCTCTTACCTTTTATCTTCAGAACATCTTAAAGGCCAGTTGGAAGACTATATAGAGGAATTCAACAAAAAACACAACAATGTAGTAAAATTGTACAGAAATGAAAAAAGACTGGGACTTATCAGGACCCGAACAAGAGGGGCGGAGCTTTCCACGGCCGATGTGATAGTTTTTCTAGATGCTCACTGTGAATGCAACAGAAACTGGCTTGTGCCTTTATTAAGTAGGATTGCTTATGACAGGTAAGGACACCTGCAAGTTATAAAGATTCATAACCTTCAATTTATAATAGTTGCATAGTTAAAGGTGCCATATTTTGGAAGAGTAATTTTGTATGTCTTTCACTGGAAAACTAAACTTTTAAGTTTGGGAAGCAAGACAGTTAATTACCAACCAGACAGTAATGCATGGGAAATCCACTTAAATTATCTGTACATGTTACAGTAACTTGATACAACAGCAACAGAGATTTAACGTGCATGTGGGACACATCTCTAACTCAAACAATCCTTATTCAGTCTTCACCAAACTTGGTCATAGTCTTTATTTGGATAATATATCAGCAAACTTTGACTTCTGAACAGTTCACTCCAGATTTATCAGTCAATAAATATGACATTTTCTTAAGTGCTTTGTCCACTTTCTAATTATATAATGCCTATCCAATCTTCATAAAACATGGTTAGAATGTGAACTGGAACACATCTTGTTCTATGATGATTTCCAGCCATCTGCCATAGATATGGACCCTTAATAAGAGGAATTTTGGCTTAACCCTTTCCCTCATATAGAAGTTTTCTGACACCTTTGCAGCAGACGGCTTTTTGAAAACATAGTGACAAAAGAAGAAATTGCACAAAACGTGCAATTTC
>JAUELF010271702.1:0-10830 GCA_031471495.1 Clinocardium nuttallii | reverse complement strand
AGATATTCCACAAATCATCCTCTTTCATTGACATTATGTACGATCTGCAACCACCAAGACATCTCTCTGAAGCCGGACGATGTTAGGAAATGGAGAGCTGATATAGAAAGACAGATGTGAAGAAATTCAATGCCGGTATCATAAAACACTAGTCTAGATTCCAGTCTCAAAATGATGCGTCGTTTCGGAATTCACCTACTATAGCAATAGGCTCTAACGAGCACATTGCTAAAAACAAGCCAGTCCCCTTATTTATTTATTTTTACCAATAAACCTTACTTGAAGGAATCTAATAGAGGGTCACCAACGCAAAATATCTACCAAATGAAAATAAGCTTCGTACTTTAGGAGCAGATTTGTAAAGTGTGAACTAAAGTCATATAAGGGAAAACAGTCCTACCACCGGGTGGCCATATTTGTTGACCAATCAACATGGCTTGAAGGAATTTGATAAAAGCGGTCACCCACGGAACATTTCGACAATTAATTTGCCGGATACTTTCGGAGACGAAGATTTTTAAAGTTTTCACTTTAGCCATATAAGGCAAACAGCCCCGCACTCTGGGGGCTTTACCAATCAACATAGCTTGAAGGAATTTGATAAGAGGGTCACCAAAGGAACATTTCGACAATTATTTTGGAAATCAGCCGGATACTTTCGGAGACGAAGATTTTTAAAGTTTTCACTTTAGCCATATAAGGCAAAACAACCCTACGATATTGATGTTTGACTTATCAACATGGCTTGAAGGAATATGATAAGATACATTTCTACACAATTATTTGGGAATCTGCAATATACTTTCGGAGAAGATTTACAAACGTTTCACTTTAGCCATATAAGTCAAAACAGCCACACACCCTGGCGGATAAATTGTGTAACTAATAAACATTGCTTGAAGGAATCTTCGATAAAATTATTTAGCAGTCAGCAATATAATTTTGGGAGAAGATATAAGGCAAACAAGAGGGCTATGATGGCCCCAGATCGATCACCTGAGTTATGCAATGAGCTTTCTAACGCAAAACACATAACAAAGTCTAAAACTGCTGAAATATAAAATGCAGTCTCCAGAGTGTTGAAAAGATTTCCTTCAATCTGGCTATATGACCTAGTTCTAGTTTCGATTATGACCTAGATATCATTAAGACAAAACTGCTGAAGCAAAAAATGCGGCCTCTAGAGTAGTGTTAACAAAATATTCCTTTAATTTGACCTAATGGCCTACGTTTTGACCCCATATGACCCATATTCGAACTTGCACATCAGGACAAACATTCTAATAAGGTTGTTAATAATGCAGCCACCAGAGTGTTAACAAGATTTATCTTCAATTTGACCTACTGACGTAGTTTTTGACTTCATATTTCCAAGATGTGATAAAGATGAATGTTCTGATAAACTTTCATGAAGATCGGATGCAAAATGTATCCCTGTAGAGTGTTAACAAGGCAATTGTTGACGACTCTCGCCGGACAAAATGTGATCACAATAGCTCAACTTGAGCAAATCTTGCACAGGTGAACTGAAACGCCAGACTCCCTGGTGGCTACAGTTTTAAACCAATCAACATGGCTTGAAGGAAACTGATATAGGGTCACTCAAGGAACATTTCATTTGGAAATCGGCCAACCAGTTTGGGAGGAGATTCTTTTTAAAGTTTTTATCTTTCGGTTGCCATTGAAATGAATTGATGATATAAAGAGGATGTTTTCTGTAATAATTTTATCCCAATTTACCCACTGGTTACAGAGAAGTTGTTTGAAGCAAAATGTTGACGCACTCACGATGGAAAATTGGTTATGACACAAGCTTGAATGTAAGCCAGTGGAGTTAAAAATGTTAATTATGAACAACCTCCCCTTGTGTCACAATCTTTTGAAAAGATGTCTGCTGCAGAGGCATCATAACGTGTATATATGCATCAAATGGTTAAAATGTGTCTTTGTCTTGAAACAAATGAAGAACAAACGCTGATGAAATATTTTTTCATAGAAACATAATTATATTTATTTACAAGGCGTTGCATTCATATCACTCTGTTATAACAAGAGTGCCAAAATGACCCTTAATCAAACACCTGAGTGATGCTTAGATACCAAATATGTAACTGCTAAAATCAGGGTGAACTTGATTGAGAGTGGGAATGAATCTGCAAAGTGAGGACACTGTAGTCGAAACAGTTATTAGTAAAGGATATAAGTCATTACATCTTAAAACAATGTTGAAAAGTTTTGTCACAATGTTTTCAACTTCTTACAGTTATCATACCTCCAATTATAGAGATTTTCCTTTTATTTTTTCAAGTTTTTAAAGTAGCCGGCTGCATATTTTCTGTATGTGGGAAAGGGTTGAATAACTTTTGAAGGAAGTCACCAATCAACAATCCCTAAAGAATACACGTGTAATCGGGAGCAGATTTAATTGAAGGAGAATACTTTTTAAAGTTCATGTATTCAATCCCAATTTTGAAAAAAAGGAGTACCAAAGGAACATTCCTGTGAAACGTTTGGTTGAAATTGACCCTGTGTTAAAAGTATTTTGGGGAAAAAAGTTAACGAGACACGGACGAGAGACAGAGAGCGATTAGAATACATCAGCCCAAGCCATCGGCTCAGGTTGTCTTAACATCATCAGCTTGTATTCACTTAGTAAGTGCTTAAATACTTGCTGCTTATAAAATGCATCATATTCGGCCGATAACATGCATTTTGCCTGCATACTGCAAACATGTCTATGCATCAATGTCACAAAGACTCCCATCTGAATATAGCTTTAAATTAATAATTATTTCCTTTACTAAAACAGTTAAGAATAATAAAAGTAAAATAAAATTATTTAACCCTTTACCACATACAACAAGTCAGCTGCAGATGACATTTGGAAAATACCGACAAAAACTTGAGAGTTTAATTATTAACCCTTTACCTCATATAGACGCCTCTGCAGCAGACAACCTTTTGAAAACATAGTGACAAAAGAAGAACTTGCACAAAACGTGCAATTTCTCCTTTTGCCACAATGTTTTCCACCTTTAGTCATATGTTATATATCCTTTTAATTATAGAGATTTTCTATTTGTTGACAAAAACTGCTCAAAGTGGTCTGTTGCAGTATTGTCATATGAAGGAAAGGGTTAAAAAGAATTAAAAACATTTATAAAGGAGAAACTGCTAGTTTATAGCAATTTCTTGTTTTGTAAAAACGTTGGCTGTCAGAATACGTCTGCTATAGGGAAAGGGATAGTGGTAAATTAAGGAACTGTTTATGTTTTAAGTAATAATACAATAATTTCAACAACAATTAGCTGTTCACTTTATATGGTAATAACGAATGAAATTGAAAGGGTGTTCTGCTTTGTCAACATCTGAGGGCAAACTTTTTAATATCTAGGAAAGTCAAGAACTTTTATAATTATAAGACAAATGTAATCATTGGAAAAAAAGGGAGAAATCACAATTTAACCTGCTCCCTCAGAATATAATGAACAAATTCTTCTTTTGCCACAATGTTTCAACTCTATTCAATAGAGTATCTTTTACAGACGTTTTCTATAGTTTTGGTTAAATGAACATTGAAAGTTCAATTTTGTTGCATTTCAGAAAGGGTCAAAGAAAGCTGTATATCAAGTTTGCAGTGATAGTAATAGTTGGACAAGCAGGTGGGGGGAAAGCACTAGCTTACACCCAGACTTCTCAGCATTACAAAATACAACGAGTACAAACTTTGCCACTATATTTTGTGTCCTTTTATATTTTAGTTTTTCAAACTGTAGCATTTGGTTACCTTTAAAATCCACAAGGTTGCAGTAACCTATCAGCTCTCAGAAGTTTTGGTCTGTTTGTTTATTTTAATTTCTTCAAACATTATACCAACCTCCTTCAATCAATTTCACACAGTTGTTTTGGCTTCATCTTTTGATAGTTTAAAAACTTCTGACTGCAAATCATGCTTTCCTTTACTATTATGAATGTATTGAAGCAGTGTGCTGGGTGAGGGGAGGTTGATAAAACCAGACTTTCTTAAAGCAGCAAAGGCGCTTGATGACTTTTGCCACAAGTGAAAGCACCAACGAAGTATTACTGGATGCCATCGCATTTCTCTGTCATCAGATATATCAGAATACAGTAGCTGCTGTTTCCAAAACAATCTTTGCCTAATTTTTGCATCGGATGATGCCTTCTCAAAATCTCTATTGCAGCAGGACATCAACTCTTTCAATTGATTACTTTCAATTTCTTTCTGTTTTAGTTTTACACAAGACACTTGCAAATTGTTTTTCATAGTCTATGTTTATCTTGCTTACTTCACTTTGTAAACATTTTATCTCTGAACGCTGCTCTGCTATTTTTTCAATCAAACTTTCTGGGCTCATATCTTGATATGTTGTATGACTATATGACTGATTGGACTCATGTCTCTTCCTGACTATACTTTGTTTTGTGTAGTGTTTTCCCGTACTCCTTACAGTAACTGCAACGTCCTGAGGAACTTAACAGATCACATTGAAAAGTCCTAATGGTTGAAGAAAACTTGGTTGCTCCAAAATTACCTTCCCTATAGGCAACAATGTCTGGTTGTCGATTATTCATGGAGAGGCCAACACTAATGTCCACCAGGCTTGTAATCTCCTCCTCGTAGTTACCGCAGCATACACCATACTTTCTAGTGCGTTCACAGAGTTCAATGACTGCTGTTGAGCGATCAAATAGAGTTGGCAAATTGCCCCATATCTCGTGAGTTTTCGATAAAGGTTTCTTGTGTACAAGACATTACAGGTGAAGTCAATTTTCAATTCAATGGAAAACTGCACCTGTGCTGATGAATGTACATACATTTTGCAAATACGCAATTTGTCTGCAGTTACAAAAGTGCTGAAATTGTGTCCATTAAGTTGGTTTACCAATTCCTGAACAACAGTCTAAAAAGAGGTGCTTTCAACCTCGGTGTATTCAACAGCATAAAGGTTGTGGCAAAAGGTGTCATTCTGAATCATCACATTGTTCTCTGTACTACAGTCAATAAATGCCATCTTCGGCTCACAATATGAAATACAAACATCATCCGCTATACAAGATGTGCTTACATGAGCACAATAATCATGGTCGTTCTTAATTAACTCCTGTCTGAATAGCTTTATTAATTATTGGCACATCTGCCCGAGTATGCTTGTCAGTGTGCAGACATTTATCATTTTGAAGCACCATTTCAGAATGAGGCACAGTGGCCCTCGCCCCAGCTTTCTCAGATATAATCTTTTCTTCATCCAAAAGCGTTTAGGGGGCAAATTGATAAGCTGTCTCTTCTTTTTGGGCATCTTAGTCTGACCATATAAGCATACAAAATGTGAGAATGTTTATATCTATAGACGACAATCAATAGCTGTCAGCGTGACACCAAGGTTACATACAACTAATCACGAGCAGATTACTACGAACATATCTAGGTGTAAATAGGAACACTCTCCTGAAAATATTCAGGAGTGAAGTAATAATAAAGTTGAAAACATTTGGCCAAAAGTTGAAATTGTTCTGACTTCATTTTGCGCAATTTCTAATTTTGT
Organism: Clinocardium nuttallii; assembly: GCA_031471495.1. Lineage (NCBI taxonomy): Eukaryota > Metazoa > Mollusca > Bivalvia > Cardiida > Cardiidae > Clinocardium > Clinocardium nuttallii. Next base: position 5,266 of record JAUELF010271702.1, on the reverse strand, counting down.
AATACTGTTTTAAAAGTCGTCTGCTACAGAGGCATCATAAATGTTTAAATGTGAAAATCTTCATTACAATTTCCCGTAGCTCAGGAGGTAGCAATGCAGGCTGTAAACCCAGGGGTTGTGAGTTTGAACCCAAGCTCAGCCAACATTCTTTCTAACGTTTGACAAAAGTCACTGTGAACAGCTTCATTTGACTTTCATCAATGGGCTGACAGTCTATCTTGAAAGCATCCCGATGTTTGGAAAGTATGTTGTGTGGAGTACTGGTGTGCGAAAGTCTAAAATACATTAATATGTAAACTAACCACCATAATATGACTGAAAAGTTGTTGAAAATAGCATTAAACTCCAATCAATCAATCAATCAATCAATCAAACATTAATTCAGCATTGTCGAACGAAAAGGGACTGTCAGCGTTCGCAAACAGCTCATTGTTCAGACAACAATCCATGTGATTACACCAAAGGAGGGTCTGCTCAACAGGTGAACTGCCTCATTAAATACACTGTTCGTCAATCATCAGCCGCTTACCTTGCTTAGTTGGCCCTAATGACAGTGTAGATATTCTGGTGTCTGATGATCAGGGCATCACTGTTCGCAATCTAAAGGTTTATTTTCAAACAGTGCCATTCATAGATGTTGTGTGAAGTTGTACAAGTACAACCTAACCATTTCCCAGATATAAATGCTTTTTAATTACAACTTCATTTGAGGTCATTATCCATGTTTTACTTCGATCTTTTCAAAGTCTTCTGCTGCAGATTTGTATTTTGTGTGTATGAAATTCTAAGAGGACACTCACAAGAAAAGTTGTGTATGAGTGAGTATGAGTCACTTCACAAATCAAAAGGTTGATGGTTGACCTAGAACCCTTACCTTCATACCATGACTCTGTATGATTGATAAGGTGTTAAGAAACACTATTTAAAGAACAACAGTCAAATTGTCTTAGGAAGCCACCAAAGAGAGAGGCAAACTGTGATGTTTGTCAAACGTTATGCCCCCCTGAGTGCCATGTTGTCAGGAAAATATAGTCAATTTTGACCCAATGACCACAAAATCAATAGGGGTCATATATTGGTCACCCTAAGCCTCCATGTCAAGTTTGAGGGCCATGGGTGCAGACAATGTTGAGTTATCACTCTGACAAACTTTTCATGTTTCAGGTCAATGTGATCTTGACCTTTGACATAATTACGTCAAAATCAACAGGGGTCATCTACTGGTGACCCTCAGCCAACATGTTAAGTTTGAGGGCCATGGATGCAGGCAATGTAGAGTTATTACTCCGACAAGCTTTTCACGTCCAAGCTAACTATGACCTTGACGACTTTGAAAATATATAGGGGTCATCTTCTGGTCACCCACAGCCTCCATGTACAGTTTGAGGACCATGGGCGCAGGCAATCTCAAGTTATCACTCGGACAGGCCCATTGTGTTCAATGCCACGGTGACCTTGACCTTTGAACTGATGACCTCAAAAATCAATAAGGTTCATCTACTGGTCTCCCCCAGCATTCATATCAAGCTTGAGGACCATGGGTGTAGGCAATGTCAAGTTATCCCTTGGACAAGGTTTTTGTGTTCAAGGTCAATGTGACCTATACCTTTAAACCAATGACCTCAACATCAATAGGGTTCATCTACTGGTCAAGGTCAAGTTTGGGGACCATAGGTCCAGGCATTGTTGAGTTATCACTGGGACAAGCTTTGGTCTACCGATGGACGGACCGACATATCAATCGACTGACCGACATATGCAAAGCCATATGCACCTCTTCTTTGAAGGAGGCATGATAAAGAAGAAAATGTTGTTTTGGTTTATCTCCAAGTGGCTGCTTAACACAAGTTGGCTGCATAACAGGGGTGACCACTAACACAAGTTTAACTGTAATTTAATAAACAAGTAACACATGCGGCTTCTAAATGTTGGCCTAGTGACATTATTGTTTACTTGACTTGACCGAAATAGACCTTGGCCTAAATATCATCAAGGCAAGCAATCTGGCAAAGTTGCATCATGATCAAGTAGAAAATTGTATCCATAAGCTTTTATCTTAGTTTAAGCCTGACAACCTAATTTCTGACTAGACATGACCTTACATGTAATTTTGAAATAAGCATGCATAAAATAAGACATATGAGCCATAATATGGTGTCCGGATTTTGAGTTACATCACAAACACTGTGGTGTCCTCTTTTGTAATATATTTGACTTTTGTCAAATTAAATGCTATATCTTTAGCTGTTAAATTCTAAATGACAAAATAGATTTATCTTTAAAAATAGAGAATCAGAAATGTGGGTTTTAAATTGTATTGTTAGTAACACAGGACATCATATAATAAATCAATTTTATGAAGATCTTGCCTAGTTAAATTTTTTAGATATAATTTACATTTTTACCATCTTTATTTGGAATATTTCAATAAATAAATGGTTTATTTAGTGAAATAATTAATCGTATACAACTAGATAAAGAATGGTGTAACAGGACACCTTAGAAAACAATGTTCCTGGATCGCTCACCTGGTTTTTTTTCTTCACTTTAGCCATGTAAGCCCCACCTCCTGGGCGGCCATAGTTTCCGACAAATCAACTTGGCTTGAAGGGATTTACTAGAGGGTTACCCTAGGAATGTTTCTACAAAATAATTTGTAAATCGGCCTGACACTTTTGGAGGAGAGGATTTTTCAAGTTTTCACTATATCCTTATAAGGCAAATAGCCCCGTCCCCTGGCGGCCATGTTGTTCGACCAATCAACATGGCTTGAAGGAATCTGATATCCAAGGAACTTCCAAGAAACATTTCTACAAAATAATTTGAAAATCTGCCAATTAGTTTGGGAAAAGAAGAATTTTGATGTTTTTTAATTCGTTGCCATGAAAACCAGAATTATGCACGCATCCCAAAAATTTAAAGGAATTCTGGTGAGGTCATTTTTTTCACTTTAGTCATATACGCCCAGTTCCCTGGCGGCCAAAGTTTCTGACCAATCCACTTGGCTTGAATCTGATAGAGGGTCACCCTTGGAACATTTATAGTAAATTATTTGAAAATCGGCCTGACGCTTTTGGAGAAGAAGTTTTCACTATAGCTGTAATGTTCGTCCGGCTCAAGGCCGATGTTACTTAATACTATCACGAGAAAATAAACAACATGCACCATCTAAGGTTCCATCCTTTAATCCCCCAATTCCTCACTCTAATACAAGGGACGTAACTCATAGTAATTATTATATACATGAATAAGACAACATCAGTTGTCCCCCTTATACTATCAATACACTACATAAATCATTAAAAGAAAGACATGTTGTTTGTTGAAAAGTTTCTCATTTTTCAATAAATGTTATCAAGGAAAGTGAATCCATATTAAGAGTATTATCGCATAGTTTGTATTTACACGTTGTTGGAGTGTAAACCATCACACTCCTTACCATTGTGTACGACGCGTATATTATTGTCATTAATTAATGTAGACTTACGCTCATTGTAATACTCTGTGTTATCATGGCTTACGTCGTTTTCAGCAGTATTTCAATTACACGGAGAACACTTATTCGGGTACCCTGACCAGTAATTGGCTAGGAAATGTCCAATTGCACTCCGAAATCCTCGCAGAAAGTCTGTTTCCGACAAAGACACCCCATATATAATAACAGGGTACATTTAGATGATTAGAAAAATGACTGCTCATGTTGAATAAGCCATACGGCTTTGTCCTACATGAAACTCTACTGTTTTGCACTCTGACATAACAACAACAGCAGGATAACATTGACTTGAACATCAGAGTGCAGGCGAAAACGAGGAAGACCAAATGAAAAACAAAGACAACAATTCGGTTACAAGACGTGGACATGGATAGAAACAGCAGTCATGAAACTCTACCATATTGTTTCATTTGTCCTTTACTACCGCGATGGGGTAGTGGTAGAACGTCCGCCTCGGGCGCCAGTTCGATCTTCGGCCGAGACATACCAAAATCTTAACAAATTGCAGTAGGAATAACGGGCATTCCTTCATTAGTAAATAGGGATATCATAACAAAAATTAAGACTAACTCGCTTGTGTAAGAATAAATGGACTAATGGAAACGCCGTCACGTGAATATAACTGAACAGAATTGAAAGTTGCGTTTAACTCCATACAATCAAATCATTTTCCCAAATGTTCGTTATTTCAATATGGGGGAAATACGAACAGTGCACCAGAGTCAATTAGATAAATCAGTACTCCAGGAAGATCAACCATACCGTGTGTGTTGGCTACAAAATTAATGTAGATGCAGATCAATCTACGCAGCCCTGGGGTCTCATCTGAATCACTTTATTCTAACCTGGATATAAATCATAGATGCGCTAAAAGACATTAATATGCAAATCGTTTGAACATTTATTTAGAAATGTTCCCAACCCTTTGGACATCTCCAAAGCATTGGTATAATAAGTTGTTCCATCCTTAGATAATATGCGCCAGTCCGCTAAAATGCTACAAGTTGGTTTTTGAGGACAGTGTAAACCCAGATCAGCATACTCATCCGCATAGCTAGCCTAATCGAGATCTACACTTTTCAAATATTACTAGCATAAGTCGGAGTAAATGTATATGCTGATCTGAACTCAAATTTGTTTCTGATAATCGCAATATCAACTTGCCGAGTTTACTTATATAAAGGCTCGTCGACAGTTTTGGTTGGGGATTACAGGACTTGATGATTCAGGGTTATGTGAACGTACGAATATAATGTACTACTCTAATGTGAACGCTAGTGACTGCTACCGTCCCTCTCTCATTCTTCCTTCACGAAGTATTTGTATCTGTCAATAACTTCTTAATCCTTCGCCACAAACATCACTTTTGCAGCAGACGACTTTAAAAACATTTAGGCAAAAAGGTTGAAAATCTCTGTAAATGAAGATATTATTATCATAAAGAGTGAAAGAAGAAATTGAGCAGTTTCTCTTCTTGTCACAATGTTTTCAAAAATCGTCTGCACGAGATGCGATGTGATGTGTATGTGCAAGTTGGATACGGAGATGTCAACGCATCCATTACGGATATTTGATTTCACTTAGAGCAAATGTCCAGTAATTTAAAACCTCATTTACTATGACATTCCTCAATTGTTATAAAATCAGGTAATGTGTTATAAAAATTCAAGACAAGACTTAATTAACAATATACAAATTAGATTTATTTATATCTTTATCACAAATAGATAAACTTAATAAAATATTGGGTAAAAACATTTGTATAATTAA
>JAUELF010271681.1:0-10830 GCA_031471495.1 Clinocardium nuttallii | reverse complement strand
CAAAAGTCGTTTGATGCAGATAGAAAAGGGTACCTCGCGTCGTTTGATTTGTTCATTGAATGGATTGCCAAACCCGTCGCAGCAGTGATCACATCAATATACATTTTTCTGCTCTATTTCGCAGTTTCTGATCGACATTTAAATTCTTCTCAAGGCACAAATTACCCTTCAAAAACAAAGAATTTGATCCTAATCTTTAAACTGAAGTATCAATGTACATTGTGCAACAACTAACAGTTAAACACATTGCGAAATATAAGATAAGAGTGAAGAATGATATTTGATACTTACGTTTATCCTTTCCCATAAATAGACATATGCACTTCTGCAGCGTTTAGATACATTATGTCGAAGTAGAAATAGCCCCTAATGTATCATTTGTCCCTCTGCCACACTGTTTTCGACTCATGTTCATAAATAAACTTTAATTTAAAGATAGTTAACAGAATTTTGCTTATATTATTTCTTAGTCGTCTGCTAAAGATGTAATGTTTTTTTGGAAAGGATTTAAATAATACATTCTTCACAATATACCGGATGTCAAAACTTGACCTTTTCGTCTGCTTTTTTGTGTTCTACTTCACTCTTTCAAAATCGTTCAAAAAAGCTGAAAACATAAATATTTAGGTTGATTTATGTTTTAAACTGTGTGGGCCTCAGATCAGACTAAACTTATTGTTAGGTCCAATATTGATGTATACAGAACAAGGGTTATCAATGGTTGGCGAGTTGCGTTTGAGAGGTTTTAATTTCCTTAAGTGTCTATAAGTGAGGTTTAAGAATCAAATAGTTTCCTACTAATAGTTTAAATGAGGCCATTCTGAATGTCAAACAATAAAGTTCTCAGACCAGCCCCAACATTCTTTAGGCTCTGATCTTGATGCAATCTCAACGTTTCGCATAGGTTATCAACTGTTGGCGATATTCATCACTAGCGAGCAAAGAGTTACATTGTCGGGTTTGTTTAGAGACGTTTTAACTTCCTTAATGTGTTTACAAATTAGAATGAACAATCCTATCGACATGTGGATCTTAAAGATAATATTTCACATATTTGTTGAAGACGTACTTGTTTACCCCCCTATATTAGTTCTTCAATAAATGCTTAGTCTAGGATGAAAATATGAATTCTCGATTACATTATATCGATTGTTTTATATCAAACTGTTTCAGTAAATATGTATTCATCAAACTTAAGATTAGTCAGGAACGAAGGCAGCATATCTTAAATACTAATAGTACAGGCATTATATGACATGACCTCACACAAATCGCGACAGAAACTCTTTCAACTGGTTTATTCTCATAAAAATGTCCTGTAAAACATATATCAAAAGTCCTAAGGAATCCGATTGGTGGAAAGTATTAAAAAGTACTGAAATCGACGATGGTATCTTTTCCCCATTGCGACCCATGTTAAAAAAAGTGATTGTTGCATATCTGCTTGTCTGATGCCCACACAAATTATGCAGTACTATCCACAGTCTACCAACAGCTTTGGTTTACATGACTCATGAAGTTCGATGCATTACAGTGCATGTTCGAAAGGAATTTCACAACACATTTACGTGATATGCGAAAGTCATGTATTCAGAATTCAATGCAAGAAACGGTCAAATTGAACGTTGCAAAACGTGCAGTCAGTGGAATTCCTGTGTAGTTATTTGGCACAGTTACTATACTTTAAAAATGAATATTGGAAGGTCAGAACATGTTGGGATTAGGATGAAGAGTTCGGATTGGACTGTATTCCAATCGAGTACACCAAACGTCTTGTAATGAAAAAGGAGATGCCTGGGTAGACATAGTGAAAGGTCGTGTTTTGCATGTGCATGACCTACATGCTGCAGATACAGTGTATCACAAAGTGTGTAGCGTCAATTTCCGTACCAAGAAGCAGATCATCAGACCAGCGAGGTCAAACAATTGAAGCTGGGGCGGCCACAAGACAAAGACAAAGTCGACGCATTTATTGAAGTTGCGAGCTTTCTTGAAGAAAATGACGATTAACAGATCACATTCAATGATCTTGTTATCCGGATGGAAAACAACATCAAAGGTTCAGAAGTCCAAACTGAAGGAACATTTTAGTAACAGAATCATCCAAACCGAGTTCAATTGGAAGACGCATGTGCTTACTTTCAGAAAGCACAGCCACAGCGATCCTTCATAAGTTTTATGCTCACAGGAAAGCTAATCCCGAAACAGAGAAGAAGAGGATCATCGAAACTGCTCCCAAACTCAATCAAAGATGACATAAAATCAGTGAAAACATCCCATGATGTATATACTGACTGTGACTTACTGAAGTCTGAAGAGGATGCCATCAACTTTCTTCCAGAAAGCCTAAAGGTTCTACTGAAAGGGTTGCTTGTAGGCAAAAACATCGGCATACAAACTGCCTCCATCTGCCAAGCAATCATGCAGTCGACCTGACCAAGAGGTATTCGTGAGCCACTTCAGATTAGGCTAGGAGTCCAGGTCAAACATCACTTTTCATCACGATTTTTAGTTGATACTCTTCACCAGCTAGGATGCTGCTGCTCCTATAAGGGGGTGAAACTGTTTTGAGCAATCACATATAACTGACATTATTGGCTTCCCCGGTGAGTTAATTCAGTACGCCGCTGACACTGTGAACCACAACATTCGCACATTGGATGGCAACAGCAATGTCCAGGACATCGGGATGATTGCTGCCGTAACACCAGCTACAAGGTCCATCAATTGCATCCTCCGAGTAAATGTCACCCCTCATGACATATCCATGGTTGGTAGAGTTCCAATCCTGTTCCACAAGTAAGAAAGGTCGTCATCTACACACTGAAGTTTGTTAGTGAGCATGCCCACCGCCATGATGTCACACCGATCAATACTGAGCCAGAAGGAAGCCATTTGAACAATATAGTTCTGAGACTTGGAGGCTTCAACACTGAGATGAGCTTCCTTGGGAGCCATGGGGCATTTAATGGCTGGATCTAGGTTACAATAAGTAATATATCTAGTCTATGCAGCAAACGCTGTCGTGCACATAATGCCAGGGAAGGCAATTGCACAGGCTGTGTGTGCACACCTCCATGTCGAAGGCGTCCTCAATGCCATGATTGTGTCTGACGCACATAATGTGACTCTGCTCAGCAGCCTGGAGAGGCAGAAGATGCAGATTCTCAGGAAATCACTGATTCACAGATGATAACAATGAAGCTGGAGATGGAATGGGAAACCCTGATCTGGATGAAGTTGATGTCATATATGCACATGTGATGAAGGGATCATTGCCTGCAGAGGAAGCTTGTCCGGCTGATGTTGTGCTCAGAATAAAGAAACTGCTCAGAAACAAATTCGAATCCCTGAAATCTTCTAGTTGGACTGCTGCCCTCTGGTTGCAGTACATGCATATGGTAGACATGCTGCGCAAGTTTATCAGAGCAGACCGTACCGGAAACTTGGCACTGTACATTGCGGCAATATCAAAAATGCTTCCTTTCATGGCAGCATCTGGGCACAATCTGTATACAGAATCGGCTCGGATATATGTGCAGCGGGTGTGCAAGCTTCGGGTGGAACACCCAGATGTCTACCAGATATTTGATATTTGTTATTTATATACCATGTCGTCAGGAGAAGTGATCGCATATGTGCTGGCTTCTAAGTAGATCTCATCATCGAGCAGGTGTTGATGGGGAGTATGAAGACCAGTGGTGGCCTCACAGGAGGGCAAGAGGTGACATAATAGCAGCCTGTAACATGGCTCCTCTCTATGCCAGCTTGCGATGAAGTCAACAATGCAATGCAAGGGCTAAGATGAGACACAGCACAGGTGAGCAGAACAAGGAAGTGACGGATGCGATACATGCACCTGCCATGAAGGACACACATACAGTTCTGAACTCCCTGAAAGAAATTATTCTGCCAAGAACCAAGCTTGCGCAGTTCTTTCCACTGGGGTACATGCACATTTTAATGTGAATGTTGACACAGCAAAGACAATCGGGAACATAGTATATGCCAGGATGGAGAAGCAGACCACTGCTGAGTACACATTCAAGAAGAGGGATCAGACAATCACCAGAAACACTCAATCCTCAGTGAAGACTGGTGGCGAAGCAGTACAGGTGGATCCTCAACTACTTTTGCAGCGACTTGCAGTTGCATCACGCGATTCGGCATTAGTGTTCAAGTATGAGCTGTGCAGTCATCAACTAGCAATGTTTGACACCTCAATGCTGCTTCGACCGCCAGAGAAACCAGTTCTAGCAGTAGTCAGCTCGACTTACTCACACCTGACCTTCGAGGGATCACAAGCCAAGTTCAGTACGTGCTGGATGGTGGAGCTAAAGAAGAGCACACATATTCCACGTACCTGAAAAATCAATACATGTAATTTCAGTGGGTCCAAATGTGTGCACTCGCATCCTCATCATGCATGCGTACCTACACCTCGACTGTAAGGCATTGGTAAAGCAGCCGCCCTCTAGAAATGTATAACTAGTTATGACCTGCGTGAGAGCAAGCTTCAGTGTTTTGCACACCGCCATCTTCTACAGCAGACGTTGTGGTGGCAGCAGGAGAGAATGCTTTGGTGTGCCTGTACAATGGAAACCCCGGGGAAGGACTTAACTCACTACCGTAAAACGTGTTTGTGAGAAGGTAGAGCCTTCCACCTACCTCAGTAGCAGCAAAATATCACAGTCATCGTGTGTACTTCCAGGCGCTGCAGTGGAAGGAAACCGTAGATTAACTCCTACCACCGGACTGGGGATGGAATGAGATTGATGGGATGCTTTACACTGTCTTAACTAACTTACCACAAGCTCCACAGGAACTCATGCATGCCATCATATACAGCTGCATGACAGATTGCAGCAGCCTGAGGTACACATGCAAGAAGCATAATATTGAGTGTTTTTTTGCATGTAGCAATGCAAAGGATCAGGGTGTTCTAATTCATTTCCAGAGGCTGAATGTGATAACGATGCGTTCTAAGATCATGAAAACCGTGACTGTGCAACAAGACAATGTCTGACATTTTAGCACTTTATGTTGTCTTATTATAGTATTATAGTTATGTTACTTTTAACATAGTGTCTTGGGAAGCACACCATTGTTTATATCGTTATGAGTTATTATTTGTGTTGAACATCAGTGAATGCATTATTGAAGTATATATGTCAGGCCACTATACATGGGTGTATATTATCAAGAGGTCTTATCTGAATGCACTGGCCATCTAAATAAAAACGTCAGATCACCTTCTTATGCAAATATGTATATAACATACATATATTGTTAGAGCGTCGCTAAATATCCCATTATGAAGATGAAACAATTGGTATCATAGTACGGTTAAGAAACCTTTTTTTTAATTACTTTTCCCCACTTGGATTCCTTCGACCGTTTTATTTGGTAAAGAGGACACTTTAATGAGTATAACAAATTGTCAGATATTCTGTTACAATTTATGCGAGATTGAGCCCTTATTTGTCACAGACTGACTGTACTATAATGGTACATTGGATAGAATATGAGTTTACCTCATATGGTGTATTTTTGACACTTATTGACGAACTGGCACTCAGAAAAACGCTTGTGTAATAAATATTCATCAAACAGAGTTAACGTCCGTTAATGATATGTCTCCTCTCACAAGGGTTGTAATATTTGCCCTGTTTCCATATTCAAATAAACAATATATTAAAACAATAGAAAAAAGACATCACTAACCATCTACCAGCAGAAGACTTTGAAAACATTGTGGAAACTGATTATGGAGTAATTATATTCTAACAATCAGCAATGTTCCTCTTTGGCACAATGTTGTTAAGTCAATTCAATGAAAATATTTCAAAGTTTTCAAAGTCGCCTGTTGCTGAATTCATGTAATATGGAAAGGGTTAAGACTAAGATACATGTATGATACAGTTTACTCTTACTGTGACATAGCAAATATTTTCCGTCTACAATAGTAGGTAATTTTTAAAAACATTGTGTGAAACGAAATACTGAAGCCAATACTGGCGGCTTTAAAGGCTTTCTTGTATCGACTACTTACCGCACACGTTATTCCAGGATTAAGCTGCCATTTTCAGTATGTTTTATTGTATTGTATTGTTTTATCGTTCTTGTTTCTGGTGCAGTTAATGAAAAAGTATCAGTTGGGTTCTATTAGAACGAAATATTACATTCAACAGTATTTCCTTCTACGTGCTTCATGTGTTATACAATTAAGTGCTACAGGAAAATAATCCTTAACGCAATTATTATATACGTTAAAAAAATGTCGTCGTATTCATACTAAGTATCAAAATTTATATTGGTTAAACGAACGGTGTGATGATTCGGCCTTCGCAGAGCGATGCTCATACATGCATTTTCTTGTAAAGATACATGAATGGTCTTGTAAAGATGACAATTATATGTACCTAAAACAGGTTATTTAAATCTTCTTTTGTGTATTAGATTAATACAGATCAAATAGTCTTGTACAATTATGACAATTATATGTACATGTACGTCAAACATAGGTCTCAATGCCCCAAGGTATAATTGCCCCAAAGTGTTGATCCCTTCCCCATCAAGGACTTCGGAACAAACCCTGGTACCATAGGTCTCAATGACCCAAAGTTTTGATTGAACAGTGTAGATCCAGAATAATATATGCAATATTCTGATTAAAATATACCTTGTTTACATGTTACGCAAGCTTGTTAGAAGCTTCTGTTAACCTGTGTAGACTATGATAAGATCGGGCCGATTTACAGATTGATCTGAACATAAATGCCGGCGTGTAGGTTTAACTAGTACTTTTGATCTTTAAAATATTATAATTGACAATAGACTCTTTCAAATGTAAAGCTGGACTAGTCCATTTAAACAGATCAGCATTAGAAAGGTAAAGCGTCTGCTATTCAACTATATTACAAGAACTTGTTCTTTCCAAGACTGAACATGAACTAACGTAAAGCGGTGGCCATACACCGAGCCACAAGCTAGCGCTTGTTTCAGGAAGAACTTGGGTATCGCACGCACACTGCCTTGTATTGGTAAAAAGGCCGTCGTTGGGGTGAACTTCTCAATCAGATGCAGACAATCGGTATAGATTGACAGCTGACGTCATCGTGAGCCCCGCCCCTTTTATGAGACATCGTTTTATTTGAATTAAAAATCCGGACACGATCGGACCAGAGACAGTATAACGAAGCTACGGGAAAATACCACCATCCCTCAGGTTCGGGCAACGATTATTTACGGAAAATAACGTCACGTGGGAATGTACTTGCAATCCACGTCAGCGCTTGTCCCTCAATGATGAGATACACAGTAAAACCGCAAAACTACAGAAACCGAAATTATAGTTTTTCTTTTTTAAAACGGTGAAAACAAAGATGAGATATTAGACCATGAATAAAATAAGTCGTTAATTCAATTACCCCGGTGGTTTATAACAACTATCGATGTACATGATGATAATACCCTTATTCCAATTAACGCACCAGTCTTTTTCAATATATATAAATAAATCTTCGGATTGAACTAGAGAAGTACTTTGCAAGGACTTTGTTCAACAGGAATGCTTATCACTCATTTTGAATGGTTCAAACAAACCATATGACTAAACTTCCTGATGAACAATTTTATTCTGTTGCTACAATCTTTTCAGCTGAATTTAATATTTATACTTATTATAAATAGTGAATATCCATATCTTTGCCGAAATGTTTTCATAGTCGTCTGCTACAGATTTGCTGTCAAGATTTTAATCCTTATTTCAATCATAAAACATACGTCATAGGAACTCAAAGAATCTTCTCTCTGAGATTATTCTGTTGAGTGCCAAAAACATAGAATTTATTTGAGTAAGAAAATAAATATGTATGTTTCAACTTTTTCCGACAAACAACAAATCTAAAGCAGACGTCTTTGAAAACATTTAGTATAAAATATGGAAACGTTGTATAATTGAACGAACAATTATTGAATAGTTGAAAACATTGTGGCAAAAGGAGGAACTGTTCATTATAAGGAATTACCCATTTTGCCACAATGGATTCAAAAGTATCCTTAAGCTGCCAAGGCACCACAAGGCATCTATACATAGGAAAGGGTTAAGTCCATTTTATTCCTCCTTTTCTTACCAGTTTCCGGTGAGGATTCATAATTTTCACTTTCTCCATTGTTCTCTGGCGTAGAAACCTCGGCATTGCCACCACTCGTTCCTGCAGCTACTTTTATATGAAGGTGCAAAATAAGCTAAAAATGGTACTAATTATTGTCAATTATTATTATCTCTTCACTTTGCAGCAATGAATTTTGTTCATAATAAAATACAAAACAAGGATGACATGCAAGGTATGGTCGCAAACCCTTGAATAAAGAAGCAAAACTATGACTATGCAGCAAATCATTTAGTTTTCACAAACTGGCACCTTATGGTATATAATTTGATCTAAGGCAGTATACACATTCTAGTCAAACAAAGCTAATATCAATTTAGTTTGAGAATGTATAGTATACACATTCTATCAAAAATGAAATGGCACATGGACCGATACATGTATATAACGGCAGCCATGTTTTAATATGCTGGCATTTTCAGCATGGGAAAACAAGGGGGCTTGATGAATCTTGAAAATTCATATAAATGTGAATCTCGTTTGAATGGTAATAAATGTGAAAACCTAGTAGAATAGCGCAATACAATACATGTGGAAACCTACTTCAATGCAATACGCGTACAATATACAATTCTGACCGCATGTTGTGCAGATAAATCACACTTTTAAAACAATATTAGGAAAAGCATTCAGCCAGTTGAGCTTAGAATGAATTGTCACTACAACTTTTCTTTTCAAACAATGAAAGAGGGTCCCCAAAGTATCATTTCTACAAACTTATTTGAAAATCGGCCTACCGGTTCTTAAGGAGAAAATTGTTTAAGTTTCTTTATTTCCGTTGCCCTGTAATGCTTATTAATTGGTGAGGACAATGAGAGAATGCCTGGTTTGAAGTTTTATCCAAATTTACCAACTGTTTACAGACGAGAAAAAGTTGACGCACAAAAATCGGCCAATCAGTTTAGGAGAAGACCAAGTTTAAAGGGTTTTTCGTTTCGTTACCAAGGAAGCAAGAATTCTGCATGGACCGTAAACAATTTAAGCAAATCTTGCTAGTTCATCCTAATTGACCCACTGGTGATAGAGGAGAACATGTTGACGCACGACGGACAACGAACGCTGGAAGCCGGACCAAAGGCGATCACAGTAAATCACGTTAAGCACTTCGTGCTCAGGTGGGCTAAAGTTAAAGTAATGCATTTAATGTAACATATGATGAGACTTTTTAGTGAAACATTATTAAAAGTATTCATATTATATTTCTTGAAACTTTTATATATATAAATCTTCAGATTGAACTAGAGAAGTACTTTGCCGCAGACATTTTGTGAAAGTTTTGCAAGATTAATGATGAATAATTGTCGGTTGTTCAAAAGCAATGTTAATAACTCATATTGAATGGGTAAAACATACCATATGACTAAACTTCTCCGTGAGCTATTTTTTTCTGTTGCTACTATTTTTTCAACGGAATTTAATATGTTTACTGATAATAATATGAATTTGATATTAATATTTATTATAAACTGAATTAAATATTCAAACTTATCAAAAATAGTGCATTTCCTTTTTCTTTGCCTAAATGTTTTCATAGTCGCGTGCCACATATTTGCTCTCAAGGTTTTACTATTTATGTCGATTATTAAACACATGTCATCGGAACTCAATGAATCTTGTCTCTGAGATAATTCCTTTGAGTGCCCACAACATAGGTTGTATTTGAGTAGGAAAAGAAATATGTGTGTTTCAACTCTTTCCGACACAAAACAAATATGCAGCAGGTGAAAACATTTAGTATACACTATGGTAATTGAACGAACAATTAATGCATAGTTGAAAACATTGTGGCAAAAGGATGAATTGTTTATTATGAGGAACTATCCCGTCTGTCTTAATGGATTCAAAAGTATCCTTCTGCTGCCATGGCATCACACCGCATCGGTGCATAGGAAAGGGTTAAGACCATTTTATTCTTCCTTACCAGTTTCCGGTGAGGATTCAGTATTTTCACTTTCAAACATATGTCAAAGGAACTCAAAGAATCTTCTCTCGGAGATTATTTTGTTGAGTTCCCACAACATAGATTTTCTTTAAGTAAGAAAGGAAATATGTATGTGTCAACTCTTTCCGATATACAACACATCTGAAGCAGACGAATTTGAAAACATTTAGTATAAAATATGAAAACTTTCTATAATTGAACAAACAATCATTGAATAGTGTGGCTAAAGGAGGAATTGTCCAGTTTTCGATGAGGATTCATTATATTTACCTTCTCCCACGTTTACATCGTTTGAAGCATCGACATTGGCAGCTTCACTGTTACAACGCAATAATGACATGCAATGCATATACCCTTAAATAAAGAAGCAAAATTATACCATGCACCAACTCATTTAGTCACAAACTGACACCAAACTCTATCCAAACAAAGCTGATAAAAACTTACTTTAAGAAAGTATACAAATTATATCCAAACGATATGAAATGGAACATGGACCTATACATGTACATAACGGCAGCCGTGGTTAAATAGTATTGCCCTCCCAGCATGGGAAAACAAGAGAGGCATGATGAATCTTGGTAATTCATAAATGTGAAAACCTACCAACATGCAATTATTGTACATTATACAATTCGCCCGGCCGGGTAGCTCAATAGGTAGCGTATCTGACTCGTGATCTGGTGGTCACGGGTTCGATACCCGGTAGCGGCG
>JAUELF010271670.1:0-10830 GCA_031471495.1 Clinocardium nuttallii | reverse complement strand
CGCGAGAAAACCAACATTATGGCATCTGCGTAATGTATCGACCAGATCAGCATGCGCTGTCCGCGCAGACTGATCAGGACCGACATATTCCGTCTCCGAGGAATAGAGGTAAAGATAAATGATTCATGAAACAGAAAATCTACAGGAGGTGAAACGTGTCCGGGTTAGCCTGCGCTGCATGATTAGAGGTCTGAGCAAGGTCGACACTTTACGAAGAGTTCACAATGATGGTTTTCTCGCGGGACTGATCAAAGACACGTAGTTCGAATGCTTTTTTTTGTCAGCACATTTGAGCCGCGGCTGATAGGTAGAGGTCTTATTGTATTTCACAAATCTCATTGGAACCAGACTTTAAATTCGCATCGGTGTAGTCGTAGAGCGTCCGCCTTGGGTGAGGGCGGTCGGTTATTTGTTCGATCAAAATAAGCCTACTTTACAAAGTGTAGTAATGGCTGCCCTCCTTGGCGTTTAGAGATGTGTAGTAAGCATGATCATCAATTATTGGCTGTTGTCAGGATAAATTGACCAGTAGTATCCAGAAAATAACGTGACATAACTGAAAAATTGTTGAAAGCGGCGTACACCACCGAGCAACCAATCAATCTACCATTTTAGACAACAACACATGTGAACAAATCACGAAAACTTGCAATGCTTTCATTCATTCATTTCATTGGTTTTAGTCCCACAAGAAATACGTTATAGAAAAGACGTTAACATAATCAACTAAATGTCGGATTTCTCTCATCTCGCGCTTCGGTGGTATAAGCCCTTAATTATTGATGAAGATTGAATTTCTTCTTGTTACTACATAAGTGCTGGAATTATCCTTGTATGTATGAGCCTCGCTGGTGTAGTGGTTGAGCGTCCGCCGAGGGTGCGGGAGGCCGTGGGTTCGATCCCCGGTCGGGTCAGACCAAATACGTTTAAAATGGTAGTTATGACTGCAATTATTGGTGCTCAGAGTGCTGGATTATTATTACGACTGACTGGCTGGTGACAGGATAAATGTACCAGTAATACTGGTATCAGGATAAATGGACCGATCAGTAGGACTAGTAAATTACTGAGGGATCCCCGTGATGAAACTGAACAATTGTGGAAAGATGTGTAAAACACCATTCAAATAAACAGAAAACCAAAACAAAACATGTAATACCCTCATTAAAGAAAGACATTCCTCTGATAGAAGATACTGTCCTCGTACTGTTTCTGTCTGTATTGGCATAAGTCCCACAATAAATCCGTTTTGTAGAAAGGTGTTAACACTATGAACTAATCGTCGAAATTCCTTTCATCCTGCGCTTTGCTGGTATTAGCCCTTATGATGTGATGCAGATTGAATTCTACTTTTAACACTTAAAGTGTTTGAGTTTTATCATCGGAACACCTTTGTTTTGTTTGTGAGTGGCCACATAGGTTGGGTTCGATCACCGGTCGGCTGATACCTTCATACAACTTCAAATAAACAAACAAAAACAAAACCCTCTATGCTCTCATTAATGAATTAAAGATATAAATTCATTTGATTGAAGAAATTGTTTACACAACGTTTCTGTCTTCATTGGTTTTAGTCCCAAAAGAAATAAGACCTTACCACAATGCACTTAACGTCGAATGTCTTTAATAATAATTCTCTAATAAAGCACTCGGTACTCGAGTTAAATCACCGAAAACACCATTGTTATATTTGTGAGCGTCCCCCTATGGAAGTGGGGTCGCGGATTCAATTCCCGATACTTGGTTCATACATGTGACTTAAAACGTAGTAGTACCTATAAAGTGAATTAGCAAATATACAAGTACTTCAAAGGAGAAGTATAACATAATGTTAAATCAATACATAAATAATGAGGCAAACTACTTAGTGTTAAAAATACACCATTTCCAAAGGTCGCCGTCATTATTGGTGTATGCCCGACCTGGTGGAGTAACTGTAAGAACAGATATCTCCTGACTTAGTTATTGGCTAGAAAATGTTTCTATATACACTCCATGTTACTTGTTTTAGATAGACACATTATTGGTGTATGCCCGACCTGGTAACATTACTGTAAGAACATGTATCTACTGACTTAGTTATTGGCTAGAAAATGTTTCTTTCAAAAATGACATTCCAATGAGGTACCACACCAGGACGCTCGGAATAATACAGACTCCATGTAGATCCACCAATGTTTGAAGGAAAACACTAACAAATAATGAAATTGTTTCTAAATATTGAATCAATATATATTTTTTATCGATATACGCTCATAATTATAAACGCTGGTTATCGTCCTTTTTTTATAAAAAAGAAATATATAATTTTCGAATGTTAATATCTCTCAATAGCAATCTAGACCGGGCTCATTCCGATAAGTGGTAGACAACAGATAATTCCAATCGTAATCGTTCTAATCACTCATTGTCGGCGTCGCTACCTTTCGTAGATCCTATAAGTTTCTAACTCATCAGTAGTAATTGAATCGCTGTCCTTCTCTAGTCTGCCGTAAGTGAATAATTTCACGGCATCGTAACCAGGGAAACTGACGGAGCTAAAGAAGTCATTATAACTGTTACATAAGGGTTTCAAGGGATTTGTATTGATGTTTCGCTGGCCTGAATAAGTTTGATACCATGTTATCTATTTGTCAATAAAAAAAGGAGAAAGTCTAAACAATATCTCACAGAAACCGATCTTCCCACAGCAAATTCCTGCCACTGCTTGATACTTTTTGAAAATGTTTTGCGATAGGAGTTTCATTGTATATGTGAACAAATTATCACCAGTGCCATCACGGTACTCGCATGTATACTTTCTGAACTTAGTCTGGCGTTACCTGCCCCTACCATTACACTGAGCATGTTCGCCATACTCGCGTAAACTTACCTGGGTAAACTTTTCTTTCCAAGGTTGACTCCCGTATCGGTAAAGTGTGTAAAACTTAATTCTTCGCCATATTGCCAGACTAAAGTGTACTAGTTTTCGGATAGTTACCCGATATTACCTAACTCCTGAGGTAGGGTGACATCGGGTTAATCCGAGTATGCTGTCGAATGCCACTCGAGTCATCTTTGGTCAACGCGTGTTGACTCGGGGTCTTATGCCGAATGCGATCAATAGCGGGGCAGCCAGACACCAAAAATGACAGCGACAATGGACATGGTGTTGCAAGCAAAAACGCCCAAGACACTGAGACAACTTTTTGTGTTGACAAAATATTTCAAACTTCGTAAGTAGTTTGCTTAATTATTAATTATGTACTGATTCCATAACTCAAGTTGTAGTGACTCGTTGTATGGTTTTCTACAAACAATTGTACATTTATTGACTAACAATGGAACGTCTGATACCAGACTTTTTCCAGACGTACTTTTCTTTTACTATATTACGCCAGTAAACATACTAAACGGGCGCTCAGTGTTACAGGGAAAGCGTTACGGCTGATTTGCCAGTGTATGCATAAGTACTGATGGGTTACCTAGGAAACCACGTGATCGGATTGAAATATATTTGGAAGCTGCGTAAGACACAATTCAAACAAACAAACAAACAAGTCAACCATACTGCTTGTATGTTATAGTGACCTAATTCTCTGCCTGAATTATTATATTGAATACAGACACAATGATTGTGTGACGGATGACAAAGGCTGCTTGTCGAAAACCCGAACATCCCGTGGGTATTGTTAAAAACAAGAGGCTAAATCATGAGTTATGAATAATAATTCACAACGTGTTATCGATGAATTTTTCCTCCTTTAATGCAACACCATTCTTAAATTTGCTATTTCTCGACAATATTGACCTAGGTACTAATACCTAAATTACAAATTAACCGTTCCGCGAGAGACCAACATTGTGGAAACTGCTTAAGTATCGATCCTGATCAGCATAAGCTTGCCGCACAGACGAACCCGGAAAGACACTCTTTACCTCCTGTGGATTTTCTATCTCAGGAATCATTACTCTATACCTCTATCCCCTTGAGACGGGATGTGTCAGCCCGGATCAGTCTGTGTGGACTGCGCAGGCTAATATGGACCGATACATTACGCAGAGGCCATAATTTAAGCTTTCCCGCGGGACGGCTCATATATTTTCGTAATTTATTGATATAGAAAAGTAAAAATCGTTTTTTAATTTCACGAAAATACATGGACGTGGTAAAAGTCTATACGACTTTAAATATCTGTAAAATAATTAGCTTTAGATGGGATTACTTAAAAGAGTTGAATCATAGCTTGACCGTTTAAGTAAATTTCACTTATGATATATGAAAGCATAAAATAAAGCATCTTTTTAGATATATAGTTCACTTAATTTCACTTATGATATCTGAAA
This sequence comes from Clinocardium nuttallii, assembly GCA_031471495.1. Lineage (NCBI taxonomy): Eukaryota > Metazoa > Mollusca > Bivalvia > Cardiida > Cardiidae > Clinocardium > Clinocardium nuttallii. The sequence goes on along the minus strand of JAUELF010271670.1, from coordinate 6,504 downwards.
GCATAACATAAAGCATCTATTTCGATATATAGTTCACTTAATTTCACTTGATATGTGTCCATTTGTGGAAGCTAGAAAGATTTTTCTTTGTTGATTTTTTCATGCTTAAAAGTGTATTTCATTCAATGGAGTACTTGACGGTGAAGAAAATATTTGTATTAACGGGAACTGACTCTCTGCCTATTCAGTTCACACGTTCGACAAAAGAGTTGAGAAAGACTTAATGTATCAGTGTCTGAAAGAGCTATCTCCAGACAGAAAAATGAGGATTAAATAACACTCACCGGAAGTAACAAAATGCCAGATCACGTGATAGGGAATATACTTCCGGTTAACTACTTAATTGACTTTAGTATCGTCTTGTGTGCTTATATCCTTTTTTAGACGTTTTTGCTTTTTTATTCTAGCTATTAGTTTGCTAAACATTGCCATACTTGTATGGTTAACCGTGACCATGTTAACCGTGTAGATATAGGGGTTTTGATAACGAACAGTACACCTACCCACGTGTAGCCTGACATTCTTACATCACACGCCAGTATGTCCAAGCAACTGGCTGCTTTTGCACATATAATGTTACCCCATTGATGGAAGACAAATGAGGTTTTGCGTATTATAGTTTTTCCAATCGTTGAACAAAATCTTGGCCTAACAGAAGTAAATGACAACGATTCCAGACCTTTTGAATTTGACGAGTTTGAAATATACTTGAGCAATGAAGGGTAACGGATTATTTAAAATAATTTACCCATTGACCAGTCAGACAAGACATTGAATTTGGATCAGATCCATATTCTGTTTCTTTTACGAAAGGAAGCGGCGCCGACAATGAGTTTCATATCAATTACGATTGGAATGATATGTTGTCTACTGCGTTTCGGAGTGAAGTCATGTCTGGCTTGGCAATGGATACAAAAATATTTTTGCTGATTTGAGTTACTTTGGAAACAGTTAAACGTATTAAATTAGCCTTTTATCATTCCGAAATCTCTGTATTTCTTTGTCTATGACAATATCTTCCATGAAAATTAAGGGTGTTACGGAATGACCATTAACGTAGTTACACTCATTATTCAGTCTTCATTCAAAAGCAAGAATTAACTATCGATGCGCGAACTGATTGAAATCGGTCGTTCATCTGTATAGTGTTTTAATAGCTATAAAAATCATTCCAATGAATCAATATGTTCAAACAAGATGTCATATTATCTTACTTAAATGATTTTTTAATTCTTTTAAAATGCTATTTAATGAAACTCTATGCCAACCAGGAACAACATTGAAGGAAACGGATTCTGCCAGTTCGCATTTTTATAGTCACAATTTAAGTCGGCCATGCATATACGTCTTAATTGATCAAATGTTCCTTCCTATATATACATGAGAATTAAGTGGCATCTACCGGAAGCAAAAACATGTCAGAGCACGTGATAGGTACGTTACTTCCGTTTAGCTATATAATACACTTAACTGTCCTGTAGCCTTAATATCTTTCATTGCCCTTTCACGTTGGCATTTAGAAGAAACACTTCAGGTTTTAGCTAATCATTGCGAAACCTTTTGCTATAAAACGCCTATAGTCGCAAACATCCCCCAAATAAACAAACCATTTAATTTTAAGATGGAATAGAATATAGGACAACATGTCTTTATCTTGGTTATAACTGAGAGATATGGAGAGACGACATTTCAGTATGGTAGGAACATTCAAAGATATTATTTCCTGTATAGAGACAATTTCGTTTAACTATAACGGTAGCTCAGTCACGGGCTTTACATCCACGACATCTGGATTCGAACCCCAAAACGGCAACCATTCCACATTTGGGGTTAAAGTATATGTTGAATAGCAGCCAGTTGCTTTGACGTTGTGATGCTGTGAGAAAGCCAGCACACAAATGGAAATTTACACTGGCCGCCGTGGTATGACGGAAAAATTGTAATAAAAGGTTTAGACCTGGATCAATTAGTCTAAATAAATTAACATTAATAATAATACAGACATACTTTACAACAACAACAGCAACACTAATAACAACATCAACGACGACAACAACAACAACAACAACAACAACAAACACAACAACAACAACAATAACAACAGCAGCAACACAATCATTATCGAAACATGGTTGTTTGTTTAAGCTGCACAGTCTAAATAATTATACAGATCCTCTATCACCCGGTTAACCCTCATAGTGAGAAACTTCTCCCTTTCCCTTAAATGTTACAAAAACTCTTGAATAACACTGTTTCCAATGTTTGATCAGTGTATAGTTTTGCATAGTTTCTTTTAAAATGTCATCTTCTGCAGATTGATTGAATGTGGGGTAAAATGTTAAAGAACCTAGTGTGTGTTCTCTGGTCGCAAGCTCAACTCCTTTGTATCTATCCTTGTCTATTGAATCTGCACCTTTTGAGATCCGTCTATGATTAATTAATTATAGATCATTGACCATGCACTGTGAAAAAACGTTATTACGAAGTCGTCTCCTGAAGATTTATTGTATGTGGGAAAACGTTATCATGCCGTGAAATTATTCACTTACGGCAGACTAGAGAAGGACAGCGATTCAATTATTACTGATGAGTTAGATACTTATAGGATCTACGAAAGGTAGGGTCGCCGACAATGAGTCATTATATCGAATATGTTGCCCGAGCCCCGGTAGCTAAGTTGGTAGTAATGCGGGCTGTCAATCCAGTTTTGGTGGTTGTGATCACAGCTCGGCCAACATTCTTTCAGCCGTTTGACAAAAGTCACTGTTACAAGCGTCATTCATCGTTCACCAATGGGCTAACCAGCAAGTTGCTTGGAAAGTATGTTACAAGTGGTGTACGTGTGTGAGAAAAACAAGGAAACATATGAGCAGGTGATCTGGCCGCCGTGATATGAGTAAACACTTTTTGAAACGGCGTTAAACCCCACTCAATCATTCAAAGGTCTCGGTTCAAATTAAAGGTATCACGCCGCAACAGGTATGTCGGTAGGAAAAAGGAATTGAAATCCACGGGTCTTGGGTTCGAAACCCGGTTTGGTCATACATTCCGATAATTGATAAAAGTCATTGTGACTTACGTCATTCGTATTGAACCATAAGGCTAAATTGTCTATGTGGAAAGGTAGTCAGTTTTACGGGAAGAATGTTTTGTGGAATACTGGTGCGAGAAAAATGGGTAAAACACGTTAGGTCGTTTGGATATAATTGAACAATTTAATACCGTTGGAAACAGTGTTGAGCTCCAATCAATCAATCAATCAATTAATCAAACAATCAATCAGTCATCCAATCAATTCATCAATCAATCAATCAATCAATCAATCAATATCAATCAACCAATCAATCAATCATTCAATCGAATTTAAGGTCAATGCCTGATTCACCAAATGCATTGGGTGATATTGTAACATATTTGCATTGATTGATGAGGTCATTTATATATCGGTTTTGGTGATAAGAACAATTACTCGAAATAAATTACAATTGTTGTCAACAGGAATGAAGGACAGATTGTCTTTTCATTGCTGAAACATTGATTTCTTCCTATCCATTATCCACTAGAAAATTTACCACAAATATGCAACAAACGACTTTGAAAACATCTTGGAAAAACATGGAAACTCTTTTTCAAATGAAAGTATAATATTTTGATAGAGTTGAATTTGTTTTGGCAACACTAGAAATTAAACTTTGAAAGCAATTTCCCCTTATACGTCGTATGTTAAAATATGCATCAAAATGCGTTTAGATGTAGGAAAGGGTGGTTGAATTGTATTAATCATGTGTCTAAATTCTTGTCCATGGCCGTCTATTAATAGAACATGTCGCTACGTTCAAATTACGGGAAAGAAAAAAAAGGATTATAGTTTCAAACAGGAATGAGGTTACATTTAGTATTTATCTACATTACTAAGTAAGGACTTACCACCGAAGCGGAAAATAAAGGAGAATCCGATGATAAGCTCATTGCGTTTACCCTTTCCCGATGATAAGCTCATTGCGTTTACCCTTTCCCGATGATAAGCTCATTGCGTTTACCCTTTCCCACAAACACTTTCAGAAGACTCTGCAGCAAAGAACCTTTGAAAACATTACGACAAAAGGAGAAATTGCACAATTTCTCCCTTTTGCCACAATGCTTTCCAATTTATTCAATAATTCAATGTTTAGTTATAAAGATTTTCCATAACTTTGCTAGTCGTCTGCTGCAGAAGTGTTGAATGTGGTAAAGGGTTAACGCTTTGCTACAAAACGTACTATCTCATCAGTTAGCACAGTCAATGCCCATAGAAACAACATTAGGTAACCATTATATTCTATCAAAGAAATTTCTTCCTTTGATTAAAAAATTACAAGTTTCCGTGATATTTTACTTGTCTTCTTAATGTGTATCCAAATAAATTGTCGATACAACATGCCTAGCCCCGTTAATTAAGTATGTAGCAACGCGGTCTGTCAGTCCAGTGGTTTTGATTAAAGAATTACAAGTTTCCGTGATATTGTACTTATCTTCGTAATGTGTATCCAAATAAATTGTCGATACAACATGCCTAGCCCCGTTAATTAAGTCTGTAGCAACTCGGTCTGTCAGTCCAGTGGTTTTGAGTTCGAACCAAAGCCGGGCCAACATTAATTCAGACGCCTGACAAACATCAATACGACACGCGTCATTTGTTTTCAAACAACGAGCTGACTGTTTACATGGATACATTAGCCAGCTGACAGTTTACATGGACACATTAGCCAGCTGACAGTATACATGGACAAATTAACAGACGTACTGATGAAGTGTATTTGTGGGGTTATTTCCTTTGATGTTTTCTTGTGGGGTTAACCCCACAAGTATACGGTTTATTCCGTAATTACATCCCTTTTACGGAATGAATAACATTAATATGCAAATAAGATACTCGTTATAAAAGAAACAAAAAATCTACTTATCTAAGTGTCTTAATAAGGGTGGTGGGTGGGCTTCAGGAAAAACACAAACCCCACAATGTCTCTCTCGTCTGTACAGACAGACGGACGCACGGACAGACATCAAGGACAAAAACAATATATCTCCCCTGTATACAGGGAGACATAATGAAAGTATAATAATTGAAAACAGGGTGGCTGAAGTCAAATGCGGTCTGCGGCATGGGCATCAAAAAGTGTCTGTATGTGGGGAAGGGTAAATACAAATTGACTACAGTCAATGCTGTCTTACAGACAACCTTTGTTCAGCAATCCCTACTGTCTATAGCAACCACACTTTTATTTTCACAATAACTCATTTCTGTTAACAAAGATCATGTTGTTCTCTACCAATGGTTAGCCTTTAAACACAGGTTGGACTGTTTATCACTTTCTAAATCTGTGCCAGGTATCAAGCACTGTGACTTTGGCTTTGCGAATATATCCAGATTTCACTAAATAGTACATTGTCATTCCAAAAATAACCCCACCAAGATGGCAGGCATGATCAATAATTTTCCATCGTAACAATACTCCCGTCATGTCAATTAACACTATGCAAAGAAGACCTGTTGAAGCACTAAAAGAATGAGGAAATATATCTCCTATAATGGCAATTTGTAGTTTTAAGTCCGGATAAGTCATCGCAGCCAGCGTTATCAAGCACATGATTGCACCTGAAGCTCCAACGGATGTATTTATAGTTTTTCTCGCAATTTTATTTAATGAACTAATCATTCCTGAAAAAGTAGCTGCTCCAATGAAAGTAGCAATTGACTGTTCTTTTCCTATCAATGACAGAAATTCAGCAAAGCTCCATAAAATATACATATTAATGAATAAATGTATAGAACTCAGATGACTAATTCCTGAAAGTGTGCTGGCGATAACAGAATGTCCTGAAAATGAAATAATACATATATTAGTCAAAAGTGATGAGATGCGAGTTGTCATGCCAACCACAATAACTCATTTGAAGTTGAGTAAGACAATACAAAATGCCTAAGACGACCAGAGTAGAAACATCACACCCTATGTTGCCTCTCTTTTGTAAAGCTAATATGACTAGGAAGGTCACCAAATAACTGTTTATGTACCATTACCAGTTAGTATTTTACGAGAATATTAAGTCTTTCTCTATATATATCTCTATGTAAAACAGACAACCCCCTCCAGGGCGAGGCTAATTCTGACCCTAGGATTATAATTTGAATAATCTTGTTAGAAGACCACTGGACTATTGTACTCACCATATATTATCTAAATCTTGTTAGAAGACCACTGGACTATTGTACTCACCATATATTATCTAAATCTTGGTAGAAGACCACTGGACTATTGTACTCACCATATATTATCTAAACTGTTAGAAGACCACTGGACTATTGTACTCACCATATATTATCTAAATCTTGGTAGAAGACTACTGGACTATTGTACTCACCATATATTATCTAAATCTTGGTTGGAGACCACTGGACTATTGTACTCACCATATATTATCTAAACTGTTAGAAGACCACTGGACTATTGTACTCACCATATA
>JAUELF010271669.1:0-19910 GCA_031471495.1 Clinocardium nuttallii | reverse complement strand
GCCTGCTTTTCTCCACTCTCCCCTCAAACATTATACTCACTACAACTAGAATTATCTTACTAAAGAGCAAGCTCTAAACCCCCCCCACACATACACACACAGAATACATTCTTATCATCTCCAAAAATTAAAAAAATTAAAAAATAAAGAACAAGCTCTTTCATGCCTCTTTACCTTTGCACACATTCTTCCCTTTCCCATCATACTTATTTGTTTCACATGCCTGTGTTCCTCATTTATGTCTTTCATGTTCATACCTGGGTCTAGCATCACCCCTAAAGGAAGAGGTCACAAGTAGAATATTACAATTTTTTTCCCAATAATAAATGTACTGACATAAACCGCATCCTTTTAAGATCAGATAGGCACATACTGCTAAGTGTTAACTTTTATCAAAATGATTGCAACTTTGTCTCCTAATAAAATAGCTACACACGTGTACACATGCAGAACAATGTCTAGCCTGACTACGGACATGCATTTCTTTAAAGATCTGCTTCTTTGAAACCGATGGTTATAATTCAGAACAATTCGGTGCACATTGTCCTTTGGTGACTGTCTACAAACTAGCTAAAATGAAAAAAAGTCCATTCCGAAATAAACGTACTAGGGGGTGGAGCAGCTTTTCGTCATAAAAGCTATATATGTATATACAAACACACACATACTATTCCTGAAAAAATATGACCCCAGCGACCGGTGGATATAAGATCGCCTGAGTGTAAGAATTAAGATGATCGCTTCTGGTCGCTGTCTATCTGTTGCCTGTCGATAATTTATCAGCTTCAAGTGGCATGGCATCCATCGGCCAGTTTCAACCAAACGTCACTGGAATGTACATTGTTTGTGACCGCCTTTCATAACTTTTCACCTGTTTGAATTATACGCGGTTGCGACATCAGACAATGCCCCGACCAATTTTAATATATTCTAACCGAAATGTTTCTTAAATGACCTCTGTTTCAATTATTTAAGCCATATATATTGATTTTGATTAAAAACATGGCTTAAGTCGTCCCATAAATGAGACAAAATTACATAATATCTACTCAATCACTCTCTATTCTAATAAGACCAAGTCTTATTGGTCGGTTAAAAAACCCATAGCCACCAAGCATCTACGACAACATCCTTGTGGTTGCTTATTTTATAGGCTATTAACGTCAGAAACAAGCAAAGTTGTTTGGTACAAATGTTTATCTGGTGATTATCCAAAAACAAGCTAAAACGAAGACTTACTCTGTGCACGTTTTACTTATAGTTGCTAATAGTTGTTCGTGACATAAGCTATTAAGAAACAAGAAAACACCCTTTAATGTATGTTGCCGTATCGTTTGTAATAGGACAAGTAGTCAAATCACAAATAGAAACAACAGTTAATCCTATTGTTTTATTGGTGAAACGCATTCCTTTTATCTAATATATGCAGTTTCTGATCAATCATGGTAGAAGATACAGATACAAATACCAGGGACGTAGATTAGAGCGATAAGTAACTAAGTTGTATACTAACGTATCACCTGTCCCAACATTTGTAGCAAGTAAAACTAACTAAATAACTATTGAAGATATGAAAATAACATATGCTCTACATAATATGCTCTGGAAGTTTAAACATTGTTCTACTGCAGAATAAACAAATATTATAATATACTTCACATTTTGATAATATTTTATCCTTATGAATAATGTCAGTCTTTAAATTTTTGGAACAAAATAAATATAATTCAGAAATCACAATAGCTGTGTCTTTAAAACAGTCATTATTCAAAAGGCAAAGACATACATCACTTCATTGTACTTTTAAATTTAGATGAAATTAAAAGCTTTCAGAAAATGTATGTTGTGTGTATGTGCCAAATGTGACTTCAATGTTTAATTTGCTACAAAATGTGTAAATTTGGATAATTTTATTTCTCCATGTGATATTTTAACCAGATAACATGTGTACAGGAATAGTTTCTTATCCGTCTTATCTACGTCCCTGCAAATACAGAAGAAACGTTCATGAAGTACATAACTGATCCTTAATAATGGCATACTATTTAAGAAAGGGTTTTGCAAACATACGGATATATTTAAATAACCGAATAACATAAATACAAAACACCCCATGTCCTTATGTTGATATTTTGCCAAATGATTTCCGACCAAAAAATAAAAATAAAATAAGCCATTTGACATTCGATATCTGATTAATATGATAATACAAATGGCTAAATTCCAAATTAATAGTGTAATCTACTTATTACGTTCGGGACGCATTTTGAACCGAGTCAGTATGTCAAATGAGGCAATGGGAATATATCAAAATAAAACACGCTTCCTGACGATCTAATAAACCACGGTAGGTGATAGATCGTGATGGAAATCGTTGTAATTACAGATCAAAAGTGTCAACTGTGCAACATGGCTTACTGCTCTGTAGGGTTTGTTGTTTTCACATCTGAACCTTATGTAATGCATTAAACCGTTTCCCACATTCATAAAATCTGCGGAAAACGATTTTGAAGTAAATATTGTTTGGAAAAATGTTGAAAATCTCCTTAAATGAAAATGAAATTCATTAATCGAGTTGAAAACATTATGACAAATTCTTATTTGCTAAAATTGCCCATTTTTGTTTAGCCTGGTTGTGTTAGAAACTCATCATCCCCAAAGGCGTCAAATTTCGTATACATTTTTTATATTGGAAAACGTTAAATTAATTATATTTAAAGGTTACATGAGTAGCGCCGTTCTAGTACAATACTTAAAGCTGTGAATTAATGCATGTTTATCTACATGTAGATGGACAGTTGGTCATAATTGCATTGCACCGGATATGTTGGTAAATATATTAAAGAAAAATACCAACAATGCGTCATTGCTCAAAACATGAACCCTATTTGAGAAAATATTTATTTCAAATATTTATTCTATTTTGTAAACTTGACAGGAATCTTAAATGGCAATGCCATCCCGTCCCACCACACCCCAATATCTACCACATTCTAATCAATTTGAGTTGTATTTAACCGCACTGAAAACATATGAAAGTAAGGAACACTCATTTTCTTTTTTTTCATAGATAACTGTCGAGGGAGAAATGTGAGTAATTTGGTTTTAATGCCGTATTCAATACTTTGTCAGTCATAGCATGGCAACCAGCTATCCTACTAATGTGTTTCCTGTCTTACTTATACCAGCAATTGACTGCTTTTTCCAGATAGACTGTTAGCCCATTGGTTGACGAATCGCGCATTTCACAGTGATTTCTTAAACATCACAAAGAATGTTGACCGAGCTAAGGTTTGAACTCACAACCGCTGGATAGGTAGGCCCCGTCGCTTCCGACTGAAGTACCGGGTCTCGACAGTCGAGAAACGTTTTTAAAAAAGTGTTCCAAATATGGGTACCAGTAACGTTTCCATAGCATTCTCTATGTGTTTCCACTCGTTGAATTATGGCCGTCAATTACAGATGGAATTGTGTATTCAAAGTAATTGTAATGGGTATTTGGGAATAGGTTTGGGCTGCGCTCTGCGAAAATCACATTATCTGTTTGGCGAGAGAAGTATAGAGCTAGATCAGACTGGGCATCTGTTTTACCAACATATGAGAATACAGATGAATCAATAACAATACTTCATTGAGGTAGAACTTTTGATGTCACTATACGACAGCCAAGGTCTTCGTTATCTTCCATTTTAAATGTAGATAGATATTATCTTTGTAAAGTGCATATATATTAAAGTGAATATATAACCTGCTCTGACATAGTCGAAAAAGAAAACTCGGACAGTGGAATGAATTACTATCCAGCTTTATGTCGTATATATAATCTATTTGATTGTTCGATTTGAATATTTAAAAACGATGATCTCCGGTAGATCAGTCGGTAGTGACGTTTGACAAAAGTCTCTGCGTCATTCGTCTTCCACCACTGGGCATATAATATATGTGGAAAAGCATCCAGTTGCTTTGAAATTATGTAGTGTGGAGTACTTGTCTGAGAATACCTGGAAACAAAATTTGAATAATCTTTCGAATATTTTGTGTTAGTGATCAAACAATGAATCAACTAGTTTAGGCTCTATATGTATCCCTCTTTACTTGTAATTAAGTTGCATTCGATATTTTCCTTGAAGTGACATTACCTTGTAAAATTATACACTATAATCATAATAAAAGCTGGTCATAAATGTTATGGTTTTAGGAAATAATCTGGGGACCAGGAAATCGTTTGTTGATTCATACCGAGAACCAAATCGATGGCACTCACTGTTAGAGACACTTCTAACTGATCTGATTAACATGGCCGTTAAACCTTGCAAACGCTTTACGACGCTTCTGCACATGATGACTCTTGAAAACATTGTGACAAAAGTAGAAATTATTTGCGATGAGCAAGTTCTACTTTTTTCATAGTGTTTTTAACTCTTTTCAGTAATTACACTTTCATGTCTTAGTGGTTTTCTATATATTTGACCAGATATTATCAAAGTAGTCTGCTGCAATGTGTTGTATGTTGGAAAGGGTTAATCCTTTCCTTGGCGTAGAAGCATATTCATATACCTGCAGCAGACGGATTTTGGAAGTATTTTGGAAAATGCGAAATTGCTCAAACTGAACAAGTTGCCATTTTCCTACAACGGTTTCACCTTTATTCAATTTATGTACTTGTAAATATATGTATATCCAAAGCAGGCAATTTGACATTTTACTTAGATACTGTCGAATTCGTCTCCTGCATACCTGTTGTATATATAGGAAATGAGCTGAGTACCAACAGTATGGCATCCGCGAAATGTACCGACCAGATCAGCATGCGCTGTCCGCACAGACTGATCCGGGCCGACACATTCCGTCCGAGGGGGGATACAGGTATAGAGTAATGGTTCCTTAAACAGAAAATCCACAGGAGGTGAAAGGGGTGTTTGTTCGGGTTAGTCTGCACGGCATGCTTAGGCTGACCCGGGTTGACATTTTCGTCCACAATGTTGGTTATCTCGCGAAACGGCTCAAATGGTTAATCGGTGGAGATTGGCCTTCATTGTGAATGCCACAATGATCAATTCTTACTTTTCTCACAACGATTTCGAAACTATTCAAGACTTGTTAGTATATTCATATTTGTAGGAAATTTGTCAAAGTCGTCAGATGCAGATTTTTTGTATGTATGAAAGAATGGTCCAACGTTGTCATAACCGATAGAAGATGTATCAATAAATAGTTACCACAACTACAATAATTATCTTCCTTGTCTGCCATTTTGATAGGCAAATATGATGAGCGTTGATGGCTATTTTTTAAAACCAAATGTGCTAATTTGGTGAACAACGAGGATTTTGATTTGACAACCAGATGTCGTTGATGCCTTGATTATAGATTATATTGACTTTTGATTTATTAATTGTTGCATATGCAATTGTTAAAATTGTTAACTAAATTATATTTGATATTTCAACATATAGCATATTTGCCTATCAAAATGACAGACAATTATACATGGAGATAATTATTGTAGTTGAAGGAAGTATGTATAGTTAATCACAGACAATGCGTGTAACTAACATTTAGTGAACAGGCATTGTCTCCTCTTTACGACCGATGTCACTATATACTTAATCCTGCTTAAACATACCCAACATAACTATGTATACTTAATTCTTTGGTAATAAACCTAACACACCTATGTATACCTAATAATGTGATAATAAACCTAACACACCTATGTTTACATAATAATGTGGTAATAAACCTAACATAACTATGTATACTTAATTATGTGATAATAAACCTAACACACCTATGTTTACATAATAATGTGATAATAAACCTAACACACCTATGTTTACATAATAATGTGGTAATAAACCTAACATAACTACGTATACTTAATTCTGTGATAATAAACCTAACACACCTATGTTTACATAATAATGTGGTAATAAACCTAACATAACTATGTATACTTAATAAAATGATTAACTATGTATACTTAATACTTTGATAATAAAATTAACATAACTATTAATACTTAATAATGTGATTATTAGACCTAACATAACTATGTAAACTTAATCGTGTCATTACATACCTAACATAACTTTCTATACTTAATACTGTGAAAATAAACCTAACATAACTATGTATACTTACTACCGTGATAATAAACCTAACACAATTGTGCATACTTAATGAAGTGATTAATAAACCTAACATACCTATGTTTATTTAATACTGTGATAATAAACCTAACATACCCATGTTTATTTAATAATGTGATAATAAACCTAACATACCTATGTATACTTAATAATGTGATAATAAACTTTGCATACCTATTTTTACTTAATAATACAATAATAAACCTAACATATACCTATGTTTACATAATAGTGTGATAATAAACCTAACATACCTATGTATACTAAATACTGTGATAATAAACCTAACATAACTATGTTTACTTAATAATGTGATTAATAAACCTAACATACCGATGTTTACTTAATAATTTGATTAATACACCTAACATACCTATGTATACTTAATACTGTGATTAATAAACCTAACATACCTATGTTTACTGAATAATAAGATTAATAAACATAACATACCTATGTTTACTTAATACTGTGATTAATAAACCTAACATACCTATGTTTACTTAATAATGTGATTAATAAACCACACATACCTATGTTTACTGAATAATAAGATTAATAAACATAACATACCTATGTTTACTAAATACTGTGATTAATAAACCTAACATACCTATGTTTACTTACTACTGTGATTAATAAACATAACATACCTATGATTACTGAATAATAAGATTGATGAACATGACATAACTATGTTTACTTAATAATGTGATTAATAAACCTAAAAAACCTAACATACCTATGTATACGTAATACTGTGATTAATAAACATAACATAAATATGAAAACTTAATCGTGGTTAAACATTCAAACCTTAACCATGTATTCTTAATCGTGTCATTACATACCCAATATAAATATGTATACACAATTGTGTTATAAAATACCAAAGATAACTCTGTATTCTTAATCGTGCCATTACACACTCAATATACATATGTGTAAGTAATCGTGCTATAACAAATTAATCATAAACATGTAAACTTAATCGTGTTATAGAATACTCTGCATAACTATGTATATTTAATCATGTTATAGCACACCCTACATAACTACATATATACCTTTACACTTGATTATTTTGTACAATAATATTCTGTTCAATTTGCATGAACCGGTCGACCTTTCATGACCTCTGTAGGAATAATGACGTCATTGTTTATTTCAAATAGCGCGACGTCATTAACCAATGATATATGACGTTACAAACATCATCTATTCATTTAAACAAACGTATGTTGGCGGTTATTGTTATTAAAGACTTGTTCGAGAACACTTAAAGGTCGAAAATATAGTAATGAAAAGGAGAAAATGTAAATATAAGGATTGATTCCTTTTTTAGTGCGTTCATGCAGTATGAACGATCGGGCTCGATTTCGCAAATTTTCCAAGAAGCACTAAATATAGCGCTTCATAGATTTGCAAAATCGCGGCCGAGCGTTCATACTACATGAACGCACGAAAAATAAGAATGAATCCTTGATTGTGTTATAGCATACCCTTCATAACTATGTATACTTAATTGTGTTATAGCATACCCTACATAACTGTGTATACTTAATGGTGTTATAACATACCCTACACAACTGTGTATACTTAATTGTGTTATAGCATACCCTACACAACTATGTATACTTAATTGTGTTATAGAAACCCCTGCATAACTATATATACTTAATTGTGTTATAGCATACCCTACATAACTTTGTATATTTAATTGTGTTAAAGCATACCCTACATAACTATGTATACTTAATTGTGTTATAGCATACCCTACACAACTATGTATACTCAATTGTGTTATAGCATACCCTGCATAGCTATGTATACATACGTGCGCTAAAGCATACCCTACACAACTATGTATACTTAATTGTGTTTTAGCATACCCTACACACAACTATGTATACTCAATTGTGTTATAGCATACCCTGCATAGCTATGTATACATAAGTGCGCTAAAGCATACCCTACACAACTATGTATACTTAATTGTGTTATAGCATACCCTTCATAACTATGTATATTTAATTGTGTTATAGCATACCCTACATAACTGTGTATACTTAATTGTGTTATACCATACCCTACATAACTGTGTATACTTAATTGTGTTATACCATACCCTACAAAGTCGTTTTATAACATTACCCTACATACACACAGTGTATGTATTTATCCAGAGACATAGATAGGACAGAGACATAGATAGGACAGAGACATAGATAGGACAGAGACATAGATATGATTTATCTAAATAGAATAGTGTTTGAAGTAAACTATCACAAACAATTAATTGCCCGACCCAAACGTAACATTCAACTTTCTCAGCGATGTCGATTTGTTTTACGACGCCAAATTGATTGTTTTATCTTTTATATATTGAAATGTGCATGCAACCCTTAATGGCGTTATATCAAATGATCGTATGTTCTGTTTGAATCGTTGCATGATGCAAACATATCAAGGTCATTTTATTAACAAAGATAAATATCAAACTGACCTTGTTGTCGCATAATCATGCGATTGTTTAATTTACACGGAATATATCAAACTAGATATCAAACTAGACATAGTGTACAACAGATGCTGCTAAGACGCAACTGTTTTGATTTGGCATGTTGTCTTGTTTTGCTAATCTTGTCTAGTTCATAGTGAGAAAATACAACAACAAATCCAAATGCATAGTCTGAGACCTCACACCAATAGGGATGGTTTTTCGGCGATAGACGTATAACCTAATTTTTGACCTAGATGTTAAACAAATGATCTAGATTGTAGACCAGTCAAATATTGTATTCAATGAATAATTTCGTAGAAATTACGGAAATGAAACGTTTTGATTGGCTCATAGTTAAGTTTGCGATCCAACGAGAATCACTAATAAGATGAAGTTTTAAAATGAAATTTTCTGCATACTCACCTTTAATTGTTTTCCTTAAGAATTAAATTTCCGTGAAAAAAATCAGTGAAAACGAATGAAATATTATATTTAATGATAAGTTTTAAGTTATTTATCGTCAATTGAAACTTATACACCTCTTTGGAGCCTCGCGTAATCTCCAGTCATGTGACATATTCCTGGCAAGCTACACTCGATTACCGATTATATATATTTTAAAGAACAATGTTCTTATCGAACAAGGTTCCAACTGTGGTTCACGATTATAATGCATTACCAATTCAAGGAACTGTTGAATTCTTAGATATACATGTACAACATTATTGCTCAAATTTTATAATTCATGGACAATAACTGATTGTTTTGATTATTAAAAAAACCTTTCTGATATTCAAGTAAAATATTCTGCGCATGTTCGATTTCCACGTGTTTTTCTCATATTGATCGACGTTTATCTTTTTTAAAGATTTTTCTCGTTTCTTCTAATGTTATAAGTCTTATAACTCATCTAAAATAAACGCGTCTTGGACATGCAAACATGTCTCCATCGAGACGATGAGAGGTCGATGTTATTTTATTGTTAATAACTAAGACAGGCCTTAGGACCTTTGATAAAACGGCCCGCATGTCGACAATATGGTGTAAAAGCATGCAATTCAATCAAAATCAACAATGTATCCAAACTCATATTATTATTAATGATCAGATCAGAATGGTTGTAAATTGTACCACATTAAGACTGTTTTCTCAAAGATAGACGCGCAGAGGTTTTGACAAGGTGGCCTTTGTCGAACGTGACTGCACAAATCAGAACACATCTCCCAAATGACAAAATTTCTCGATGCGCAGACACGAGCCCGTATCAGTGAGGTCTGATTTAATATTTACAGCTATTTCCCAAATGAATAAGCGTGTTTGGCGTATGGAGGAGTAAATCAATTTGTAATTCCTCCAGAAAATTGAAATAATGTTCACATATAAGACTTCTCCTGAATCAGAACATGAAATTATGATATACACAAACAGATCTACATTGTGATCATTGGTAAGCATTGAAGTTCACACCAGTTTAAACAATACTTACACATTATGGCTATGAAGTGTTAAAGCCGTTATGAGACTTTGGTAAATTTAGCTCTGAACAGTTCCGTCCCTCTGAACTACATTCGACAAATTGTCTCTCGAATACGTCAATGTTACCCAGATACGGTATCTATGTATACACATCTTTAACTCTTTACCACTTGTAGATGCACCTTCCACAGACGACTTTCAAAGGCATAGTGGCAGAATGAGAAATTATTCATGATGGGAAATTTCTCCTTTTGCCACTATGATTTCATCTATATTCATTAAGTACTCTTTCATTGGTGGAGATTTTCTAAAGTTTTGTCAATATTCTTTTCAAAGTCTTCTGCTCCTGATGTATTATTGTATTTGGGAAAGGGTTACGCAACGTTCTCTCATACTACTACACTGAACACCATCCGAGTAGACTAATACTGAGACCCAGTGTTTGCTGCTTATGTATTGAGAGCAACTCGTCAAGAAACCAAACCCTAGCCAACATTCAGAGTACACAAATGCCGATTCTATCTAAGGGTTCAAGAACTATTAAATATAAGTGTCTATTGTTTTGAAAATAGCAATAACGCTTGGATGATTTTTTCTATGACGTCTTCCGATTGATAGTTTCAAATTGACCTTGTTTAAGCTAGAATTACAGGGTAATTGGATGTAATACCTAACCACCGACGGCGATTGAAATTTCTTGAAACAGTTATGTTCAGTAAATAACAATTTATACACCATTAAAAAGCGAAACTCTAGAATATTATAGCCAACTTATTTTATATGAGTGTATATTTTTTACTCCAATCCCATTACAAGTTACATTGAAGTTAGCTTTCCATCACACAATGCAATGTCTTTTGATCGCAAAACAGACATATAAAATGACATATCGATATTTTGATAGCTTTTCTTTACATCACGCCATACTAGCGTACCTTTAACAGAAATAATGAATGGTTACCTTTAGGCAATGGCTTCATTATTACAACGCAAAATCAAGTCTGAACAAGACAATTATTTTCCTTATAACAGGCAGGATTTTGGATTATAACTCATGTGAAAACGCTTTGTGTTTAAAAAGTATGAGAAAAAAATGGTAATGTAAACGTTAAGTAATACTTAAACACAATTCTATTTTCGGAGACAGTTACATTTAATGCCACACATTTGCTTGTTGGTATGCGACTTTGTACTAGAGATAAGCAGCTTAGATTTCCATTACTAAACACATGTATTGTGTTGCTGTTGTTTAACACGGATTTTGCCTTGAATCACCAATGGCGTATAATACATCTTATGCTCATAAGTAATTAGCTAAATATGGATTGGTTCCCATAATTAAATCGCGGCGTCCTCTTTAAACAGTAACCAGTTTAGTAATCAGTATCCAAAGTAAAAAACCGTCATGGTATATATTGACACAAATAGAAATCACCTTGGAGACAGTAGCTCTGAGCCCATATCTTGTGTTCTAAAGGTCCACAGTTCGTTCATGTGATAACGTTACCAATACTCTGGTTCTTCCAACACGATCGCAGTGAGGTTTGGTAGAAGAATACTTACAGAGTGATAATATATATATAATAATGTATCAGTTGAAAAATTGTGCTTTACAGAAAATGCGTTAAGATAATAAATAAGACATTTTTATAAACTAAACATTGAGCAGAGTTCGCTTTTTATCGCCATAAACATAATTAATTTCTTCTAATACAACTAAGACGCACTTTTAAAGAATATTCATTAAACTTGTGTAGTTATTTCATGATCCATCTTTCAGTTTCGTTCTTTTTAAACTTTAAGCGGACAAAATGAAATACCGAAATTTTACATTACAATCCATTTCTTTGGTATCAAATAAGTCGAGATACGAAAAACTATTTTGAAAAAGTTCTTGGAACTCATATTAACACTTTCTTATTCATAGAGCAATGTCTCCGTTAGCTTCAATAATATCTATAATTTCAATTATATATTATAGATATTCTTTATTTTTAGAGATAAGTTTTGTTCTGTCCATAGCATTTTTAAAGTGTTCTTTATGTGGGAAAGGTTTAATCTCTGTGGATATATACCTCGCCGATAGTCAACAGGAAACTATCGCGGTTGTCCCTGGAGTGTCCTATGATAAAGGTATAGACTAAACGAAAGAGATGCCGTCTCTAGAACGGGCTACAGTATATATACCGTGACATTATTTGGGAAATACCGATATTTCAACTAGAAAGAATTCAATTAGTTCGACGGAATCATGTGATGCCTCTTCCGTTAGTATCAGGATATATATTATCCACCATTACTTTGCTGAATTCTGTAACTGGCATAGGTACCAGTGGTTGTTATTATGATCTTGTATATGCATTAAGTAGTTCTTTAAAACTCATTTAATATATATAAGCCGTCCCGTGAGAAAACAAACATAATGGCATCTGCGTAATGTATCGGTCAGATCAGCCTGTGCTGTTCGCGCAGACTGATCCGGGCCGACATATTCTGTCTCGGAGGGATAGAGGTATAGATAAATGATTCCTGAAACAGAAAATCCACAGGAGGTGAAACGTGTCTGTCCACATTAGCATGCGCGGCATGCTTAGGCTGATCAGGGTCGACACTTTACGCAGAGTCCACAATAATGCCTTTCTCGCGAGACGGCTTACAAGTAGATTATATCGGTAGTGGACTGCATGCATGTAAAACGGTACTTGTTACATAGTATAAGCCGTCTCGCGAAATAACAACAGTTTGGTCTTTGCGTAAAGTATCAACCAGGGTCAGCCTAAGCATACCGCACAGGCTAACCCGGATAGACCTTTTTCGCCTCCTGTGGATTTTCTGTTTCAGGAATAATTACCCGATATCTCTATCTCCCTGAGACGGAATGTGTCGGCCGGATTAGCCTGCGTCGACTGTGCCGGTTGATCTGGTTTAATACATTACGCATAGTTTCATACTGATGGGTTTCTCTTTGAACGGCTCAAATGATTTCAATACCCTTCCTTAGCTGTGACATACGTGCCTGTATTTGAACAGGTTTCGTATGTTAAAGTAAGTATTTCCGTTATTCATAGATGGGTACCTAATTGATAATACAAATCTCCACTTGGCCCTTTATAAACAACTTGGACTATGACATACTATAGTTGACCAAATGACATTAAAGTGTAACTGATGCAGAGGCATCAATCGTCGTCAGTACACGGTAAAGGTTTCATGTTTAAAGCGGTAAGTAGATTATTGAAAATCGTTTTTGTAGCGCACCCTGTACATATCCGGTTCTGTACTGTTCCTTTTGTGATAAAGTGCTGCCATACAAGCCGAGTCGGGCAAATAGGGGTAGTGTTGCATCTCCGTTTTGGCATGACACAAGTTCATACGAATGCAGCCAGCGGTGCGTTCAGTAAATATTGCATTAGTTATTGTAAATGAATTCTTCGATAAAATGATGGCTTAAATGTCGTAAATAAGGTTTTGCTACGCAGTGATGCATAAGTAACCGTGTATGGATATACCGATAAAGCTGCACGAATGTTGACTTTGCTCGTGGTGTGCATGGTGTGTACACGTTGTTAAGAGTAATGAGTGTAAGCCGCCTCGTATAGCGGCATGATGTTCAACTACTGTCTGTATTGTTCGCCGCCTCGTATAGCGGTGATGTTCAACTACTATCTGTATTGTTCGCCGCCTCGTATAGCGGTGATGTTCAACTACTGTCTGTATTGTTCGCCCTCGTATAGCGGTGATGTTCAACTACTGTCTGTATTGTTCGCCGCCTCGTATAGCGGCATGAAGTTCAACTACTGTCTGTAATGTTAGCACATGCTATTTCAAATTCCCTGTTCGACTGAAACTCTCCGTATACAAATAATCTCATTGGGCGACCATTCGAGTCAATAAACGCGAACGCTTGTTGTAGAAGATGATTCGTAAGAATCATTTGTCATGTTGCGTGTGTCAGTTACTCAAACACAGAGTACCGGCCAAGTCATGACAATGTTGCGTGTGTCAGTTACTCAAACACAGAGTACCGGCCAAGTCATGACAATGTTCCGTGATGGACATGATTATCATGTTGTCTTAAAGCTTCTTCTCGAGTACTGGTATCGTCTCTATGCAGCACATCATACATCGAACCCTTTTAAAACAAAGTGGTAGTACTTGAGTCCATCTAAAATACAACCACTTACAGTTTTACTCAACTAAAGATACTGAACAGTCAACAAAAGATGTCTGTAAAATACATACGGTTGGTTTGATCGTTCAAGCTATCAGCAATTACTGCCAAATGATGCAAACGGAGAGAGAACAAATTCTAAGGGACTTAAGAAGTCAAATTACTTTGGAATCGATAAGAAAGGAACGAGACGAACCATTAGAGACGAGTCTTATAAAAACAAGTGCCCATTGTAAGTAATCGTATTGAAGTTACTCGCACATCTAGCCATACTAACCATCTTTATAAGTAATTCTTCGAGACAACGCCATCGCCAAAGAAAAACGATCATTGACATAACGAATTGAATTAGTAACGGTTGATATCATATTATATCGTGCTGAATATGCAACTTAATCAACAATCCACTGTATTATATCGTATAGCTTCTACATTAATGTAGCCTTTATCAACACAAGATCAAAGATTTTTGGCATCTGTGAAAACGGAACCCTCGGATGGTCCTGTATGTGGACACTGTTTCACTAGAACCACTATAATCTTCATTGTCCGCTGCCATTATAGTAGCCGGATAAAACATAGAACTTTAAACCAAATCAAAAACCATTAAACCCATTTCTACTTTGTCAGAAACGGGGATGCATGACAAGTCATTATTTATATGGTATGAGGTTAGTCCTAGATAAAAATGTTTTACTGAAAAAGAGTCTATTTCGAATGTGATTGCTTGAAAAACATTATTTTACACTTTCCCATATATACAGCAAATATGTAACAGACGCTTTCGAAAACACCATGGCAAAGTAGAAAACAACTGTCATAATAAACTTGATAATATTGTTGCAAAAGGAGATTTTAACTCATATGCGGCAGATGCATCTACGTTTTTAAAAAGGGTTAAAACCTTTCTAATTGAACCATCCCTATCCATTAGGTCTATTTATTATGACTTTACCCAAATACATTAAAGTTGGTTTCGTGACAAAATACCGAACAAAGAGCTTTTTCTTTCTACACAAAGTGTAATTATTTCCGTCTAAATTATAGTGTGCTAGTTACATTCATCTATTCTTTGATAACAAAGCTTCAGATGGCTTAAGGTAGCTTCGTGATTGAACAATTCTCTTAAATAATTGACTTTTGTGGAACTGGCATTATTTTGATAGAAGTAACATTTTCCCTTCCATTCGATTTGATCCGAAAAGAAACCGTCTTCCAGAAGTTTCATAACAGTATCTGACTTAGATTCTTTCAGTGCCAAAGGCAATATTGAGAATCTTGCAAACAATACAGATTCAGGCAAGTCAGCTCGTAACAAGTTGTCTCACCTGAAATCAGCATTGTTTGCCTTATAGTTATCAGCATAGTCCACAACCGATATAACATGAGACATTAACTCGTCCTATTTTTAATACGGAATGGTCTTTCTTAAATTATTCGGCGCTGAAATGTTAATGGCAAACAGTGAAGAGTCAGAATAGTCTACGTGGATGCATTAATGTTGATATTCGCACAGTACGGATCATATTATGATTATATCGTTCAGACAAAATAAACTTGATTGAATATTTAAATTACTATTCTAAAAAAAGACACGCAACGCTCCATCATCGCATGGTATGGAGATCACACAATATTTTAAAATACTTTCTTTTCCTGTTCGGTGCTTCTGATATTTTGTTTGGTTTTTAACATAAAGTTTTCTGTGAATAAAAGTATTTTTTTTTATCAAAATTAAAACTGTATTACAAAACATTTCGGTTTAAAAGTGTGTTCTACCATCATAGTTTAAATTGAATAAACGGGTAAAATTAAGAGATGTCAAGTGTTGACCTGCTCACAAAACTTGGCCGCCAGGGATCAAGACGGTATTTGTCTATCGTGAAAACCTCAACAATCTTCTTCTCTGATTTTTCTTGCCTATTTTAAAATAAATTTACAGTAGTTATCCTTTGGCAGATAACACAGGGTTGTGAATTTCGCAATGCTGTAGTTGAGCTGTACGGCGTCTTGTGTTACCTAACCAAAACGAGTAATTGTGGTTAGCTGTGTGGTTGGCATGACATATCGAATTAAACAATCGGGTGATGGGTCCAATATTGCTCTCTTGTCTGAAATACAGAATACACCCAGCTCCTACCTTGTAACCGGCTTCCACTGGAGATAAGCGTTGTTGAGTACTTCCAAAAATCGATTGTTTAAAAAAGGTTTAAAGCACACGATGACACTTCATGTGAAAAGCAAAAGCGTATTTATTATGGTTTCACAATATTTCAATTTTCAGAATGCCAAAAAAGATACAAAATGAAAAAAATACAAACGGGGTAATGTTTAAATAGCAACCAGGTCAGAGGTCGAACGACGTCCCTCGTGATAAAAAAGAGTATTGGTTCGATTTCAATAGGAGTTTGGTTAAAATGTGGGATCTGCCTACACACACATTTGGACACTGGTTGAGTATCAAGACATCAGATACAAACACATGATAAATCTTATCTGTAAGATACTTGATTGATTGTTTGGTGTTTTACATCGCTTTCAACAATTGTTTAGTTATATCGTTTCCTGTGTAAGTTCCCAGCACTTCTGGTCCATTTATGCTGATACCAGCAAGTCGGTAACCCTGAGTGCCAAGGAGGTCAGCCATTACAACGTTTTCAAAATTAAATGCTCTGCCCCGTAAATCGTACGAACTTTCTTTACAACCACTGCAATACAAATACGTTTTAATTCAAATGAAACGCGTAGCTACAAGCACTTTGTCCTTCGTCTTTGCTCACATTTTAAAGTCCACCCTAAGTGGCAAACTTAATCAAGGAAACTTATATCCTATCTCCTTTGTAGAATGGATGGAACGGGAAAAGCCAATATAATAGAGCTTTGTTTCATTTAATTACATACTTAAGCCTTCAATAGTTCGTAAATAAGGGAAAAGAAAAGAAGACGTGAGTGTCATTTACGATTTCGGTGGTAAAACGGATTTTCTGGGAGTGTGTGTTCCATTTGATACCACCTTCGGGAAGCACTATCGATTCGTCTTAACGGTTATTTCTTTCTCCTGTCAGTTTGTCTAACCTTAGGTTTTTGACAATGTAAAGATAATTAGCTATGTTCCGGGAATCCCAACCATACAGTAGTTATGACAAGTGTATATAATGACTGAGCTATTAATTGATTTAATCAAATGTGAACTATTGGCAGCTATTGGTAGACCTACTCTGGTCGCAAATGCACATGTATGGCTTTCATAGAGCTTAGCACATGTACCATATACATTGTAATGTAACGTTTTTCATTAATTGATAAACTATCCAGTTCTGTTTCTATTTGAGCTCTTCCTTAGAGAAATGTACAATATGATATTTCTGATCAGCTCAGTATCCATCCATCAATGTGATTATTAACAAAGTATTATCACAATGAAAACGCGATGACTTATAACAAACGTGTGCATAGGTGAATATTGTGTATCTTCATTAGGATGCTAAAGGCTGATCTTCATCAACATGGTTTACGAAACGTCACTATTCCTTCGGGCTCATTTCTTAACGACATAAACTAATGGTTAAATATATTTTTTTCTAAATGCGTGCTTTAACATTTAAGCTGCAAAATGACGTATTATAGGAAGTTCTTAAGTTAGCTCCAACAATTGTTACGGTTTGTATATAATTTTCTTTTTCACTATATGGGCGAAAATATTATTCCGTTCATTTTAAATGCATCCCATTCTCATAAAAAGTGAAAGGCAATGTGGCAAATTGGGAAAACTCACCGTTTATTGCCACCAGTGACTTCAATTTTGCTTATGTTTAAGTAAGGGGACCAGGGCCGGGTTATTTTTCGAAGCTACTAACAATATACAAAATGCGTACTTTATTAAGTGTTTGCTTTAGAGACTTTAATGCTTTATAAAAACAAGAAAATAGAGAAGTTTGTCGATATTCCAGTTAAAATATAACCTAGTCCACCGAAACAATATCAATATGAAAACGGAGAAGTCTGTCTCGACTCGATTGCTTCATTGAATCGGACCACGTCAGTTACATTGGGGGGGGGGGACCTTGGTGATATCTGCCGCAGAATTAATGGACACGTATGTGTTAAGTCAATGACCAGGAAAGACTTTGAGCATATGGAAATTAAACATGTGTATCCGCCTACATATAACTTAGTCGTACATGTATATGTATCGCTTGGCACACATATATATTTGGTCGCACTAATGCTACGCGTATTGATCTGTATACGATCCCGTCACGGAGATTCTATAAGTCCCATCTATGCCAGACGTGACTAGAGTTGTATTAATATCATGTACGCAGGAAGTGAACAATTAATCAGATTAGACATTCTACCTTAAACCTTTTTCCTCATACGACAGTTCTGCAGCAGACGACTTGGACATATTTTGTCAAAAAATAGAAAATCTTTATTGAATGGATAAAATATTGTGTCAAAAGGAGAACTTGCTAGTTTTGAGCAATTTCTTCTTTTGTCACTATGTTTTTAAACAGACGTCTGCTGCAGAGGCTTCATAAAACGTCTATATGAGGCAAATGACTAATATTATGTACGCAGGAAGTTAACAATTAATCAGGTTAGACGTTCCACCTTAAACGTTGTACGTGCATCTTAATACTCAGACGGATGCATACATAAACTGTGCTCTAGTACAACCACATTGTATATGTAAGTGCATCTGACCATTCGCGCATTTCCCGCAGTATAATCTATTTTTAACACACTGAAGCTTTCACGAAGACTCTATCAATGCTAGTATACATAAAGGTTACGTCAAAGGAGACAGAGCAAATTATGTGTAATTTACGGAGGTAATATCTGTGAGAACCAATAACAGAAGTTGACCGCATCATGAGATTCACACAACGTTATCCACAGGGCTATTGCAATCCGCATTGTACATATTTGGCAGTGTTTATATATATGGGTATATTTATGGGATGATATGGCAATATGTGTGCACTACAAAAGCATTATATGTTCATGTACTAGTCTGTATAGGAACAGACAATGCTTTTGTAGTACACACATGTAACCAAATATGTCATCGTAGTTCGTATGTCATCGTAGATATGTAAGAAAAATAGACCGTGACGAAAGGGTTGATCAAACTCTTCATATATGTCTGATTCAGGTTTCACATATCCATGTAAGAACTTGATCTAGTAGCTGTATAGTCAACTCGGTGCATTGGACTATATATACCAATGCATTTAACACAGAGGTGTTGCAGTAGCTTTCAATGTGCGTTAAACATTGCAGCTGAGCAATCCACAAATTCACATTAAGTTCTAGTTTTCTAGTTTTCGACAATAAGCAAAGGCGTCCCACATATGTCTATATGTATAATTGTAAACCAGTATCAGTTACCCCATTAGTCTTATATGTATAATTGTAAACCAGTATCAGTTACCCCATTATTCTTATATGTATAATTGTAAACCAGTATCAGTTACCCCATTATTCTTATATGTATAATTGTAAACCAGTATCAGTTACCCCATTATTCTTATATGTATAATTGTAAACCAGTATCAGTTACCCCATTATTCTTATATGTATAATTGTAAACCAGTATCAGTTA
>JAUELF010271658.1:0-10831 GCA_031471495.1 Clinocardium nuttallii | reverse complement strand
CTCAATTATCAGAGCATGAGCAATATATAGGGTGTGTGTGGTCTGTACGTTCCTCGATCAACAGTAAAAAGGTAAGCCGGAAAACGCCTCAGGGTGTTCAGTATCCGGCCCAGCCGTATGTATCTTGACGTGCCTCTAATTCCACGCTCACTTCAAGTTCTGACGAACCCGATGCACTTCCTCTTCATCACTGGAGACATGTTATGTTTTCTGATTAGTCTAGGCCCATTTTGCACAGAGCTGATTGACAACAACGCGTGTATATACGTGCAGGAGAACAACGTAATCCCATAAAATGTTTTTTTTAACACATGACCGTTTTGATTAAGGTGATTGAACAATGGTGTGGATCAGATATGCAATGTTCAAACAAACACCTTTAGTTTCACAACAATACAAAGTGTAAGCAATTTAACGACTCAAAGTTACATAAACGTCGCTCAACAGGCATAAGGTGTTCTATTTGTTCGTCAGTACAAACTCATGATTAGGCAGGATAACGCTCGCGTTCTCGTAACTAAAGACAACATACGCCTTATTTACATCAACACAACGTTGACTTGCCACTTTGGCACGAATTAAACACATATGATACATTCTTGATAGGCGTGTTCGATGACTTCATCGGAATCGTTTCCAACAGTTAGCACTATGGCGTTAGCTTAAAGAGGAGTGGAATTATATCCCACAGATTCAGATCTGATAATGTATATGTCCAGTCGGATACTTGCAGGACTCTCTGCTAAGTCTTGTACGTGGGAAAGAGTTAAGATATTTTCAATAGTATTTTAGTTAAACGCTGCAGCCAGTTCATCCCGGCAATTGGCTACCTTCCCATTGTTCTTTTTATTTTCAATGAAAAGAGAAAATGGCGTTGTATGATACTACAGACACGGGTATAATAAATAACTTCTCTGTATAAAATAGACCAATATCAATTATCTTTATTATAACTACATGTAGTATCATTTCATGTCAGATATAATCTCCATAGAAGCAAAATAATAACAAGTATTTAACGAATCAGCAAGAAAGAAACATATCAGTAGTATATCTAGTAAAATAGTATATGAAAAATGCCGTATGCAATAAAAGTGTAGCGGTGGATGGAGGTGTAGCAGCAGTTCTGTGCTATGATCTGCTGTGATATCATATAGTGTGAACTGTTAAGTATGATGCGTTCTAATGAGGTATAATAAGGTTTCGAAAAGAAGAGCGGCGATTGCACAACGATCCTAGCAACGCCTCTGTTTTACACTTGTCCTAAGTACTGATATCTGATGTAAGGCGGTAACTTGTCTTGCTGCAGCAGCAGATTTGTATGTTATATGGTGGTTTACGCCGGTTTCCACAACCCCACCAGTTTTATCACGGGATTTCCTAGATAAGTTACCGGTACAACTCGTCCATTTATACCGACACCAGCAGGTCAATCGTGATGCTAACCCCGCAATCCTGAGCGCAAAAGAGGGAAAGCCAGTACTACCATGTTTGCAGTAAAACTGAGCTTAGATTTGTTGTTCGCCTACATGTAATAGAAACCTTTGATATAAGTACTCCCAAATTGGTGTAGGCTCCATGTGTATGTGCGTGTGTACGTGCGTGTGTGCGTGTGTGTACCTTAATAAGTGGGCTATTGATATGATAAATTAGGGTTATATTCCGTTTTTCGCCGTGTTTCAGCTACATCATGGCGGCTAGTTCACCTAACTGTGTATGTCCTGGCTTTCTTGACCAGTAACCCACATATCACGCATTTTGATACCTTTCCACAAAATACTATTTAAGCCCGTTAGTTGGACTAAAATGAAGATAGTCACAGCTAGTTGTGTTAAACATCAAGACAACTGAATGACCGCACAAGGGGTTCAAACCAACGACCCCTGGATCAATAGTCATTGTCGTCATAGATCGAGCAATCGCGAAAGAGCCAACTTCAATCAATTACTGTGTTCTTCTTCTCTCATTTATATTGAAAACAATAATGACTCAAAATCGCTTCTTGAGTACTGACCATGTGATCAAAATAGCAAAATGTTTTATAGAGATATAGAGATGAGCGAGTTTATAACATGAACAGAAAGCCAGCTGATATGTTGTTCAAAAGAACGACCTGATGACCTAGTCTTTGACCAGAGGTGGAGCTAATTAAAAATGTGACCAATATATGAAAATGACAAAGTTTCATGACCATAAGATATACAAGAGGACAAGTAACCCTTTCCCTAATATAGAGGCTTTCTGACGCCTCTGCAGCAGACGGATTTTTGAAAACATACTGACATATGATTGCTCGTTTTGAGCAATTTCTCCTTTTGCCACAATCTTTTCCACTATTAGACATATATTATCCATTGAATTATAGAGATTTTCCATTTTTTGACAAAATATGTTCAATGTTGTCTGCTGCAGAATTGTCGAATGTGGTAAAAGGTTAAGTCCCTCTATTTCTCAACTGAGTATCCTAAATTATACCTAATGAAGTAATTTGAAACATTATATGTCAAACATGACAATAATTGTATTCATTTTTTTTCAATTAAGCATAGTGACCTAGTTTTTGACCCGACGTGAACCATTTTTTGAACTTGGCCTAGACTGTATCAAGATAAAGAAACTGAAGTTTCATGAAGACAGTGTAAACAAGCAAATTAATGTCCATGAACAAAAGATGTTCACAAAGGCTCACCTTGAGAACTTTATGCTCGGGTAAGTTAAAACTATGATAAGGTTGTTCTTTATTTTACCTTGTGACCTAGTTTTTCACTCAACTTGTGCCAGTTTTATACTTGACCAGACCTGATAGATGTCAAACTTCTGAAAAGAGTTCCTAAACATTTGGATGGGCAAATGTGGCCTTTAGTGTTTTTAAGAGTTACATTAAGTGACAAAGTTTCCAACTTGATCAAGATTTGATGGAGAAGATGTTCTGATCGCTCATGAAAATGAAGAAAAAAATGTTGCCTTTAATCGTATCAAGAATTTCTAAAATCGGACCAAGTTACCTTTTGATTCCATATGCCTCGTTTTAAAGCTTGACGAAGATTTGAGTGAGAGAAATGTTCTGATGAAGATTCATGAAGATTGAGAGCAAAATATGGCATATAGAGTGTGCTGCATCAACGCTTCTTTGATGTATTATCAGTAAAAATCCACATTAGGATACATGGATGTGAAGAAAAGTCTTCATTTTAATTTGTTGAAATGCACCATGGTTGGTTTACCTGTAACACTGTTCATTTGTTACACATGTGAGCCGTCTCGCGAAAAAACCAACATCATGGACTCTGCGTAAAGTATCGACCCGGATCAGTCTAAACATGCCGTGCATGCTAACCCGGACAGACACCTTTCGCCTCTTGTGGATTTTCTGTTTCAGGAATCATTTCTCAAAACCTCTATCCCTCGGAGACGGAATGTGTCGACCCGTATCAGTCTGAGCGGACGGCGCAGGCTGATCTGGTCGTTACATTACGCAGATGCCATCATGTTGGCTCATGCTCATTATTCCTTGGACAAGCGTTCAGTCAAAAATAGTATCACTATGCATTTTATGCCACCTATAAACTTAAACAAAAATAGGTACAATGTGTAAAACAAAACAATTAACAATACATGTAAAATAAATACAACACAAAAATGGAGTGTCCATCATACATAAAATGACCAATAATTGACAATATAACCCTTTCACCAAAAGTCAAGCATTTAATTGTTCTTAAATCAGAAATCCCATAGAATTAACATATCTAGAATTTAGAGCTATTCATCGTCTGGTCCTAAGTGGCTACTGAGCTTTGGCTTCTGTAACAAATATACAGTCTTTGCAGTGAAAAAGAAACATCTTTTGAGTCTTTTCATGAATATGCACTAGTGAAAATAACTTTTAATTTAATCCTCAATGATTAAAAAGATGCTCGAAAAGGATCAACTTGATTTGACTAATAACAATTCATTTGTCTAATGCAAGACATCATATTAGTAATAATTACCCACCAATATTTTATGACTTAACGACAGAAAAAATGTTTAGAAAACGAATATAAAAATCTATACACTTTGCATCAAATTTATATGTATCATAATTCATATGGCAATTAGTTAATGGCAAGCTTAAACAGAAAGGGTACTGAAAAAACAGAATGAAATTTCGAAGGCAAATGAATTTTAAAAACCCCACCCTAAAACTATACGTAACACAATGTAACTTTCGAACGAGAGGCTGATGAGACCCTGGATTGCTCAACTGAAAAAGTGCGCTATAATGGGGCGATCGCACTAGCTACTATTATGTGTGTTTTCCGTATACGAAAGTCGTGTGATCTTTTAAAACTGGCCGAATGTCCCTCCGAATGTGTTTTGCCCTATGTACATCATCAAATGCTTTCCGTTTACTTTCAGCATGTTTTCAGTATGGTTTCAGAATATACATAATACTGCCCGCATGTTGACTCAATTACCGTACGCTTTCCGAATGCTTTCAGAACACGGCGAATCGACCTAGAATGGACCAAACTCTTTCTGCATGCTTTCTGGAAACGTTCGCAAAGCATTCGTCATGTTTTAGGTCCTTTCGGGGTCGTCGGAAAGCAAATGAAATCATGCACCTCCAAATTTGCATTGCGAACGCACCAAAACAACTAGACGCATGCTTCCCGAACGTTTTCCATACATGTCGTATGCTCCTAGAATGCTTCCCGAATACATCCTGAATACATCCCGAATACACATGAACGCTACATTTGGATGGTCGATGAAAATTATTTTGAACATGCACAACACAATTTTGGAGCTACCGAATGTCGTACCGTATGCATCCGTACGGAGCCGAACAGCTAGTATGCTCCTAGTAAACACCGAATGCTTCCCGAATATGATTTGTTCACTCCCCGAACACCCACATTCCTATTCGGAAAACAAATGGAATGGCATTCGGCCAAATATGATCGGGCCATACGATAAGATAAATAATAAATGTACTTAAAGCTTACTATTTAAAGTAAATCTGCATTATAAATGTAACATGTCCAAATCCCAATGCAGCCATGTTTTTTTACACACTGTAGAGGGTCTCCTTATCAATATTTCTGACAAATTATTTTGAAATATGACAAGCACCTTAAACAATTTGTCCTTTTACTTATTTTGTGATGTCTCTACTGCCGTTTTTCCCCCAAAACTTCCAAATGACTTGAACATTATCAAAAGAGTCACCCGGGGAACATATCTACCAACTTATGATGGAACAGTCAAGCACTTTCACTTTCATTTTTTTGTAATTTTGCCCCCTTTCTGATGCTTCCTGTTCGTTGCAACCAATCCCTATGACACTAAATGATTTAGCAGAATGTATCCTTTTTAGGATCATTTCAGCTAAATAATATTATAAGCAGACGGAAAGCACTTTCAAAGTAGCTGAGTTTTAGATAGTTGCCAATCTCCCCCTTTGTGATGCTGCCCAGTGACAAGAGGTTTTTTTACCACTTGATATGCCTTGAACAAGGTCACAATATGGCAAGGACTTTCAAAGTTAAAGTTTAGTCATTCCCCCCCCCCTTTTTGATGCCACCTCGTGATCATGTTTTCTACCAATACATATGATTTAAACCACGTATGTCAAGTGTCCAATTAATGAACCACTCTGCCAACTCTTGAAGTGAAACCAACAGTTTGGAAGAGAAGTATATATTTTTGTTTGTGACCTTCCCCCTTTTCTGACGATGCAGGAACAAGTTATGACTTTAATTTAATGCTTTGGACAGTTTCAAAGAGGACCAGTAAAGGAATATTCCTGATTAGGTTGACAACAAAGCACAGGGAGATCACAATACCTCACCCAGAACACTGTGTGCTGAGGTTAGCTTAAAATAGCACAGACAACCCAGCTCTGATATAAAAAGACATGTCTATATATATATTCAAATATATATATATAAATATATAATAATCAACTGTGCTATATTAGTATTTATTTCTTGTTTGTAATAAAAAAAACCCAGACACCTGTTATTATTCTGAACATAGGTAATGTGTCACAGGAACGGCAACCATAATTCAATGACTTTTAGCAATAAAATTGCTCCCATTTCCTCAACATGGCAGTGTGAGATTTTATAGACAATAGTAGGTTAACCATACATTTACTGCAAAATGTTCCAATGTTGTATAATTTCAATTCAATTTAAATTAGAATTAATATGTAAAACCCATCCCCCATGTACAGATGCTTTCTGGTACCTGGCAGCAGATGACAAAATATGTTAAAATATAGAAAATCTCTATAAGAGATAGTTTAATTATAACAGTTGAAATCATTGCAGAGAAAGGTGAAATTCTTTATAAGGACCGTTTTCAACAATGATTTTGTAAGCTATCTGCTGCAAATTCGTTAAAAATGCATCTGCATACTCGAAATGGTTGAAATTACTTTTTAATTTTCATTGTGGAAAAGTGTTATAAGTGTTATATGTGTTATAACATATACTTGACAAAATATTTATTGATCAATTTCTGATGTTCCGTTTTTGATTGATTGATTGATTGATTAGGGTTTAACGCCATTTTCAACATCTTTTCAGTCATATCACGGCAACCGGTTCACCTATGAATGCATTTCCTGTTTTTCCCACACCAGTTCACCACATAACGTACTTTCCAAGAGACTGGCTGATTCAAACGTCGGAATGAATGTTGGCCGAGCTGGGAATCAAACTCACAACCCCTGGATTGACAGCCCACATCGCTACCGACTGAGCTACCGGGGCTCGGCCCATTTTTGATTGAATATAAGAGTGTAAATATAGGATGTCCTAAAGTCTTCCTGGTTAATTTAGACATGATTTCCTGTAGTCTACATCAGTGCTGATACAGTAGACATAAATCAATTTATAGCAATAATCATTTAGAGAGCTTCTAACATTAGCATGACCTCCTCGAAATAATACAAAATGTTATAATATAATTTAAACTGGGCAGGTAATGTGATATATGAAGCAAGGATATAAGATTGAGTCCTCATCATCATACACAGTCTACAAATATGGAGAAAAATAAAATAGTACATGTATATGCTTTTTGTGATTGCACAGTTAATGAGTGTATACAATTGAGTGTAATTTGTACCATAAAATCACTTAAGAATAAATGCTTTGTATCTTACTTCTTTAAGTAATTCAAGGGACGTTATTACTCTACAAGTACCGTTAAAAGCATAAAACATTATCCCATGTAAACAACCTTGCATGCTGTTAAACATTCCTGTAAAGTTGTATGACTCAGGCTCATATAGTTTAGGAAATATATGCCAAACAACATTTTATGACTTACAGACAGACAGACAGACAGACAAGGGATAATATATCTTCTCCCCTTTTCAAAGTGCGGGCATTAAAAATATAAGTTTACCCTCATCAAACCTATATGACCCACTTGAATGAATGACAAAGACACCACTGGACATACCTGTTAAAACCTTTACAGATAGCAACGTAACAACGAAGACATACCTGTTAAAACCTTTACAGATAGCAACGTAACTACGAAGACATTCCATATATATCTGACCACCATGACAGTTTCATTCAAAACCTCAAACGGCAGTGTGTGTAGGTTACTATCCAATTACAGGTACTGTAACTGTTGAGTTAATTGTTTGTTAATTTCTTGGATTTGGAGCCTAAATTAGCTTTACTAACTCTTATACAAAATGCCAGCTTTAACCATCGATCAAAAGGTAGGCCATTGTCATGACACATTGCTGTTATCAGTGGAATGGTTGTGATTGGTCTTTGGATGTTTGTCCGTCATCTGTAAATCTGTCTCACTGGGAGCTTGATGTGGTAGTTTACTCAATCGGACTATTTCTTGTGAGAGTGTCTCCATGTCCTGAAAATAGATGACATTTCTCAGTGATTAACCCATTTTCCATGAACAAAAAACCTCAAGCAGACGACTTAAACAAAATATTGGTAAACATTAAGGAAAATCTCATTTAATTGAAAGTACAATCATTTAATAGAAAGTACAATCATTTAATAGAGCTAATTCTAATTAAATCAGCTCATGATGAGCTTTCTCCTTTTGATGTTTTCAAATGTCTGCAGCAGATCAGTTGTACATGTGTGTGTGAGAGGTTTAACCATTGCCATGTGTGTGTGAGAGGTTTAACCCTTGCCATGTGTGTGTGAGAGGTTTAACCCTTGCCATGTGTGTGTGAGAGGTTTAACCCTTGCCATGTATGTGTGAGAGGTTTAACCCTTGCCATGTATGTGTGAGAGGTTTAACCCTTGCCACTATGCAAACTTTCAACTGGTTACGCTATCTAATTAACAATCATGCTACACAGCATTGAACTATGGGCCATTTTGGACCACAGTTGATTGTTTGGTGTTTTTCAGCATTTTTCAGTTTTTATCTCTGCATTTCCTGGGTAAGTTACCAGTACCGCTGGTTCATTTATCCTGACAGCAGCCAGTCAGTCGTAATGCTAACCCTGC
Source organism: Clinocardium nuttallii (assembly GCA_031471495.1). Classification (NCBI taxonomy): domain Eukaryota; kingdom Metazoa; phylum Mollusca; class Bivalvia; order Cardiida; family Cardiidae; genus Clinocardium; species Clinocardium nuttallii. Next base: position 2,336 of record JAUELF010271658.1, on the reverse strand, counting down.
CACCCTGAGTGCCAAGGAGGACATCCATTACTACCATGTTTAAAGTGTTTGGTATGACCCAGCCAGGGATCGAACTCGCGACATCCCACACTTGACACTACCACTACAGTATTGAGGTGGGTTTTTTTAAGACAGAAAAGCCCAATTAAATTTCTCACTCAGACCTAAAAGGTCACTCAGAATCTCTGAGTGATTAACCCTTTCCCACATATATAATTTTTGCAGCAGACCACTTTAATAACATTGTTATAAAAATGTGAAAAATCTCTGTAAATGAAAATACATGTATTATTACATAATCAAGTTGAAAACATTGTGGAAAAATGTCTCCTTTTGTCACAATAAGTTGTCTGCCGCGGATGTGTCAATAAGCGTCAACAAGTGGGAAAGGGTTAAAGGAGCTAAGCATTTGATATAGCCTAGTCTCACCAAAACAATACACACAAACATCTGAGTCACATCTTGTGACTTTGCTTGTTTCTCTCTCTGGTTTGGAGTCATTTAAAGTAGCATTGTCGTTCTTTCCCTCATATGACAATGCTGCAGCAATACATATACATAAATGATCGCGAGAACAGTTATGACAAAGAGTTGAAAATATAGTGGCAAAAAGGAGAAATTTCTCATTTTGAGCTATAACGCCTTTTGTCACAATGTTTTAAAAAATCATCTGCTGTAAAAATGCACAAAAGCATCTATAAAAGGTTACACTAGTGGAGGTTCCACATCTAGTTTACATTATTCAAAAGCTTAATCAATGACTTGTAGATGGATTGATTGATTGATTAGGGTTTAACGTCGTTTTTCAACAATTTGTCAGTCATATCATGGCGGCAAGTTCACCTACTCCTTATAATGTCTCCTGGTTTTCTCACACCAGTGTTCCACACAACATACTTTCCAAGCAATATGTGTAGATGGAAAGTGAGGATGTGTGTCAGTGTTGATGCACATGTTTGTCGGAGTCTACGGCAACAAGGTCCAACATTGATTGGTGCAGCTCTGTTTGAGGCGAAAGATTGATTGCATACTTCCAATCCTATAAACCACATAAGTGTACACAACTTAAGAAGGTCACTCTATTCCCAAAGGGTATGACCATAAAAAGATGCTGCAAAATAAATTCGATACACCATCTTGGTATAGAATCCACTCTTGTTTGTCAATTCTTTTTTTCATACAGTTGCATTTTAAAACCTAGTATTAACATTTCTATCATGTATTTAGCAGTATAAAGTCTAGCTGAAGAACTATTTGCTCATTAGAGAAATATAAATTACTTCCTTAATGTTACACATAATATTATGCTATAAATCCTTACAGGATATAATGTGCAGTTGAGATTCTATTCATGGTGTCCAATTTGGAAATAGTTTACTCAAGTTGCACGACTGATAACAGAGAAAAGACAATGTGAACCGAGTTAAGTATTTTCTTTCCATTGGTTATTAATAATTCAAAGACACTCGTACGTATAAAACTGTATATTCCTGGCTAAGTATAGCTAACTATCGAGGGAATTCTGTAAAAGAAATTCAGTACCATTTATTAAAGGAAAATCATGTATAAAAGCAACTCTATATGCCTCCCTTCTTCCGTTTTTCTATAAGTCTATTATATGAGAACTTTGCCCTAAATGAAAAACAAGAGGACCATAAGGCCCTGAACCGTCAAATGTGCTCTTTAACCCTTTCCCTCATACGACAATTATACAGCAGATGACTTTGAACATATTTTGTCAAAGAATTGAAAATCTCTATAATTAAATGGATAACCTATGACTAAAAGTGGAAAACATTGTGGCAAAAGGAGAAATTGCTTATAATCTCTACTAAAATTGTTCAAGCTTTATTGATTGGTTGAAGAATCTGGCTGCCAGGTGGATTCAGAAAAGGGTTAATATTACTAAATTTTGGAATTCTTCTTCTATGATTCCAACATAAATATATATATATGTAGGTAGAATTGTTCCTCAGATGACTGTTAAAGCCATTTTCATTTTGTCAGGCAGCATCAGAAAATGGGTGATTGAAAAAACCTTTATATTGCTTGTCTAATTGCAGGATAATTTGGCAGAAATGCTATACTCTATTCAGTGTGTTCAAATTTAATGCTTATGGGTTCAGTTAAGCATGGCCCCAAGCGATTAGGACATGTTGTTCTAATAATACAGATTTACTTTAAATAGAAAGGTGTTATCTCTTATCCTCATATAGTTGCTTTCTGACGACTCTGCAGCAGAAGGCTTTATGAAAACAAAGTGACAAAAGAAGAAATTGCTCAAGATGAGCAATTTCTCCTTTTGCCACAATGTTTTCCACTTTTAGTCATAGGTT